>CAUYLG010020485.1:0-77568 GCA_963573385.1 Cacajao melanocephalus
TTTGGCAGAGAAAAGAGAAAATTGTCATTGGCCCTGGGGAAGAAATTATGGAGAAATCAAGAGAGAGGTAGATCTGGTTAAAGTTTTTATT
The DNA here is from genome assembly GCA_963573385.1 of Cacajao melanocephalus. Taxonomy (NCBI): domain Eukaryota; kingdom Metazoa; phylum Chordata; class Mammalia; order Primates; family Pitheciidae; genus Cacajao; species Cacajao melanocephalus. The sequence goes on from CAUYLG010020485.1 coordinate 92, forward strand.
ACTTAGGTTCCTATTTTTCTTTTTTACCCCAAGAATTCATGACACTGTTAGTAACTTTAGTCACCATGTGGTACAATAGATCGCTTAACCTGATTTCTCCCAGCTTGAACTGATCGCGTAGGGGGTGTTGTTTGTAATTTTTTTTCCCAAACTTCAAGTTTCACGTTGGAGAAGACAGCATTTTTTCAAAAAAAAAAAAAAAAAGGTAAGATCCACAGTGTCTTTTTTCTGCTTCTCACTTTAACAGTGGGTATAGAGTACCAAAGAATGTACCAGTGAACAAAAGAGAAACATGAAAAAGTAGCAAAATTAACTTTGAAAATGGTAAGAAAAAGCTTTCCTTTTGATTGAAACTGAAGCGGCAAGGCCCCCCGGCCCTGTCTGTCTGGTCCTTAGTTGTCCTGAAAGACCACGGCATGGTGCCCTTCATCAAGATCTTCCTGGATGACGAGTGCTACCGGGAGGCCTCACTCAGCATCTTGGAGCAGCTCTCAGCCGTCAATGCCGAGGAGTACATGAGCATCATCGTGGGCGCTCTGTGCTCATCCACTCAGGGGGAGCTGCAGCTGAAACTGGATCTCCTGAAGGTGATTTCAAGTCCTCCTTTGAGATTGGCTTTCCTATGAATATGCACCAAGTGATCCACATTTACTCATGCATTCATATTCACGTAATTCAGTTGGCCACTCTATGTGGTAGGCAGTACCCTATATTAGGTAGTGTCAGGTGCTATAACAAATAAATCCACATCTTCAGTAGCCTGGCACATTAGAAATTTCTTTCCAACATATAGTCCAGTCAATGATTGGCGATCGTCATTCACGAACTGCAGTCACCTGGGCATCTAACTTGGGCAGCAGACAAGGGAAGAGAGTCCCTGGGGAACTGCACAAGGCATTTTCATTCAGACCTAGAACTGGCATGTGTTATTTTCTGTCCAATTTTCTTTAGGAAGAACTTTGGGCAGGACTCACCTGGATGCAAGAGATGCTAGGAAATGTATTTCCTGGCTAGGTGGCTGCTTCCCATGACACTGTAAACTGTGGAAGTGCAGCTCAAATCTGCAATGGCCAAGTAGCTGCCTTGTTGATTTGATCAGCATTTATTGAGCATCTACCCATTACCAGGGTTGATGAAGAGTACCTGGGACTTATAGTCAAGTGTGACACAGCACTTGCCATCTGGGAGCTCAGAGCCTGGTGCTGATAAGTAAGCAATAGTTACACTGCAGTGTGGTAGATGCATTGGTTAGACACTGAGTGCAGGTTGCTATGGGAACACAGAAGTAGGAGAGACCAATGCTGCCTTACCTGGTTGAGGAAGACCCACTGGGGAGAGAACCTGCGAGCCGTGAAAAAGAAGCAAAAGCCAGTCAGAGGTGTGGAAACACTGGGCACAAAGGGACAAGCAAGGCCGGGTTATCATGTTTGGGCCACAGAGATAAGTGTATGTTTTTGTTAATATTGTTAACATTCATCAAGTTATCTTAAAATAGTTAAATACATATAACAAATATTCTTGCCATCTCTTCTGCCTTACAACTTTCAGTTTTGTGGATGTTCCTTTTTTTACATTGCTTTTGTGGGTTTATGACTTTTAAAAAGGATCACCTGAGTGATCCTCCCACCTCAGCCTCCCAAGTAGCTAGAACTACAGGTATGTTCCACCATGCTTGGCGAATTTTTGTATTCTTTGTACAGAGGGGATTTTGTTATGTTGTCTACTCTGGTCTTCAACTTCTGTCCTCAAGCAGTCCTCCTACCTCAGCCTCCCAAAGTGGTAGGATCACAGGTGTGGACCACTGAGCCCGGCCAATGTGCTCAGGTTTCATTAACATGATATGCTTGACTGTTGGTGAATTTAAAAAGAAGTGAAGTTGCTCTGATTTCCAAAATTAGGTCAATCATCAACCTAACTTACTTAGTTATGTCTATCTGTACATAAGATCTTTTTGACTTTTAGCGAATGGTGTTTGGTTCATCATACTTACTTTATTTCTCTGCACATTTGATGTGAGACATTGATGTGAGCTGTTCCAGTTATTTTGTGGCCTAAGTCAGCAATGATTGGTGTGGCCAAAGCATCATGTGGCCCATTCAAAAGTGATGTCATGACCATAATTGTCATGTTTCACAGATGACAAGAACCCAGCCAGCTATTTAATTAGAGGGCCATAGGATCAGTGAAAGTGATTTGTATGAAACAAAAAAAAAAAGGAAAGGTAAATACCTTTTAAAAGACACTTGAATCCCATGATTATTTGAGGTAAGGGGATTGAGAGGGATGGGTAAAGCAAAGAGTAGGGTAAGGGAGAGATACATCAAAAATAAAGAAAATACTGGAACTAGGAATGACCTCAGATTCATGTGGTACAAAGTCCTAATGTTACAGGCAGAGAGACATCCAGAGAGCTTCATTGGCTAAATTAGTATTGCACAACTGCTAAATGGTGAAGTTGAGTTTGAATCTAAGGCGGGCAACTGAAAACTGAGAGAACTTTTCACTTCACCACGCTGTTTGGTGCATTTTCCTTCGTAAGTCCGTGATCAGCTTGACTGGCATGTTCTGATAGGATAGGAACAGGGAAGGCATGTCCTAACCAGTCAGGTCTGTGGGTGAATAATTGTTTCTGACAGTGCCATATTGAAAGCCAAACAGATCCACAGAGAGGGATGTTTTGCTTTTGCTTTGCTTGGAGAGTAAAAGTATTTTTGTGCTCAATGTAGAAAAGAATGTTCTGCTTTGCTCATAGAAAGTTCCTTTTGTTTACTCGGTAGCCCAGAGGCATCATATTGGAATGTCTACTCTTGGGCAATAGGACTAAATTTCTAGAATTAATAATGTAAAGTCATTATGGTGTTTTACAGATTCAATATCATTTCAGAATCACAGTTATCAAGAGAGCACATAAGGGAAGAACACTGGTGAGCTTATTTAACAAAGTCATAGTCTGTACTCAATGTGCTATCTTCTCCCTGGGTGCCAAGTCACTGCTGGGCAGTTGGAGGCCCCAGGAGCTAGCATTGTTCTCCAAGGGCCAGGGCTGTTACACGGCTGCTCCAGGGGGCTGTTGGGAGGAATGGTGCCTCTTCTAGACTCGCCCACCACTGAGTCACATGAGCAAGTAAGTGGTGAAGGTTTGCTGGAATCAGATGTGAGATCTACATTTGTTTCTAAATCATCATGGGAACCCCCTGGAACTTTGGAACAAAGATGTTAAGTGAACTGTTTCTGGCTGAATCTCTCTCTTTAGAAGGTGAGGGCCAACTCTGCCCATAGGGCCTGTTTCTACAAAGTGTGTCTGAGTGGGATGAGAGGGTGCCCCTTCTGATAAAGATTTCCCACCTCTGAAGTGTTTTCACAGCATGGCATCACTCTGCATCCCTTCCCTGTGGCCTATCTGCCAGCCACTCTGGAGAAGCAACTTAGGGCAATTATTTCAAACACCAGTGGCACCTCCATACCAACACTGAAGCGCATGTGACTTCACCACCTAATTCTGGCAAATGATAACTGAGTTAAAGAATAATGTAAGCAAATGAATTTCCTCTCCTTGGCCAGTGGGACTGTGATTGGGTTATGCACAAATTCAGATTGATTTGCTAATATACATTTAGCTGTTCAACTCTGAGCTTAATTGTATTACCTCACCGGTCTTCCAGCATGACACATGGAAAATTATGAGGAATAACAAATAATAGAATGTGAAATAAATCCTGTTAGCCCTAATGTAGTTAGCGCTTTGCAGCAGACATCCATTTTATAGATTCAAGCTGGAGGAATGCTAACTCAGAGACGATGACATGGTAACTGAGTTAGGATGAGAAAATGTGCTTAACGTTGACCTTTCTTGAAATGTGTCAACCCCAGCCTGATTATTTTGACTTCAGCTGATTAAATTTACTCCCTTCCACAGACTGGAAACCCTGTGTGATGCATTATCATGCAAAGTTGAATGACAGTAATGGAGACCCTCCTCCTAGACTCCCCGTTCCTGACAAATTGTTTCCTGAAGTAGCGAAGTATTTATTTTCCCTTATGATAGAAATGTTTCTCTTTAGTTGCTATGAAATTAAGCCTTTGTAATTGGATTTTGGACTCTTTACTTTATGACTCTGCAAATATGAAATTAACCCCATCCCAAGAAATAATAGAGGAGTCTAAGTTCTAATGAGATTACCCCCATTTTAGATAATGACTCTGAATTTAATAAATCAAACAAAGCAACAATTAAGGACAACCATTCCTTCCCCCTCTGCCTCCCAGCAGGAGGAAAAGAAAATAACCATCTAGGAATTACAGGTGACAAACCTGCCAAGAGACACAGATCATAGTGATGGCGATTATTGGGTTGCTTTGCTGTTTAAAATACCTGCTTCAACATTCTTTGAATGATGGAGTCCTTTTGAGCAATATTTGGCATCAAATTGGACAATTGAATTGGGAGGGGGTTCCTTGAGAGAAGAGGGGTTTATAGTAATCATGCAGCACTCAGGCGATTGTCTGTAATCTGATTAGTTTTGTTTTTTAATCATTCTCTTTTCCTGGTATTTGTTTTTTCATGTGTTATGTGACAAACAGAAGCGCTTATTCATTCCATTTGCCTTAAACAAAGCTCCTGGAGGTCTTAGAGCCATCAAAAGCACTCACATAAATTTAATCTGTTTAACATTGTAGAGCTTAAGATTTCCTGATGTCTTTGTGACTGATGGACTTTTCATGGCATGTGTCATGTGACCAGGCATGAGGTCAGGTTCAGATGCGTGCTGTACCTCATTGTAGTGAACAGCTTTCGGTATGGACTATCAGTTAGAAGGGAGGGACTGAAACCACGACACACACATCAAGGTTGGAGTGAATTTCCAACTCAGACATAGAAATAACATTTTATGGGGAGTGAGCTGCTTACACAAGGCAGGCACAGATGCAGCGTAGCTGCCTTAGCCTTTTCTGGCCCCAGGGTCTCCCGGGTGGGGCAGGGACAGGCAGGTGCCATGACTCTGTCTGCACAAAGAAAGGCCTTGCCCAACCTAAGCCATGAGCTTTCATATACACACACTGAGTACCACCATTCTGGAGGAACCGACTCCAACAATCCGCAAGCTTCGCTTTGAAGGCGTGTCTACAAACATTCAACTTTCCTGGGTTTTCAGCCAAATTCAGAAAGAATTAGGCCACATCCTTACTTGGGAGGAGAAAGCAGTATCATTGCCCCTGTCTTTCAGGCGGCCTGGGAAGTCCATTTCCCTTAAGTCTCTCTCACGATTCAGACTTGACTGCCCCCTTCAGTGGGTGGCCCTGATGCTAAGTTTCTTTCAAAGAGTAAAATGGCAATTCGGTTCCCCCCAGTGTCCTTCTGAGATGTAGTGGGGTATCATTGATCTAACCACTGTAAGTAGTGCATTTTCTGTTTCTATAACTGGGAAAAGATCAATTGAGCTATATTGGTAAGGATGAATCTTTCTACCTCGATTTATGTTATTTGTCCATTTTGAATATAATTATGGACTTTGGCCTTTCATATATTCTTCTAGTAACTGCAATCTGTTTTGGTTTTAAAATTTCTGGAAACATCATAGATGAGGCCCTGGAAACCCTTTACACAGATCCTTGGCTGCCTTTTATCTTCATATTTGAAAGAATCTTTGCCTGTGTGCAGCAAGAGAGTCCAGTCTCCTCTTGTGTTCTTTGACCTGGAACATGAGACTCACTACTTGCCCAGCAGCTCAGGTTTCCTGTAGTGGAATCTAACATTAGAGAACAAAATCTGAGTGGTCGAAACACACATTCTATTGTTTCAAGTAAACACCACTGTTAGGCTATGGTGCCAACATTTAAGAGATCGAGCTGGATGCTCGGGAGGCTGAGGCAGGAGAATTGCTTGAATTGGGGAGGCAGAGGTTGCATTGAACCATGATTCATGCCACTGCACTCCAGCCTGGGCAACAGAACAAGAATCTGTCTCAAAAAAAAAAAAAAGAGAGAGAGAGAGAGAGAGATGGAACTGGAGCTGGAAAATTACCTTTCTCTCCCAAAGTGCATGACTTCATGTTTAATAGTGACCTGTAACTTTACTGTTTCTATTTACTAAAAATAATTTAAACATCCAGTCCCTTCCTTCCTGTTTTTATGAGCTACCAGTTTTCTCTTTTACACTAACTTCCATGTGTCATACTACAATTTGTCGCCTAAACCATGCATTTAAGTCACAGCATCACCCCTCCCCCAAATAGGGAGTTTCTCTTTTATTTTTTCTCTTTGAACCTTGTCTCTGGCCTCCTGAAACTGACTCCAAACTGTGCCTGCTCAGATAATCCCATTCCCTGTCTCACTAGAGCATTAACTATCTGAAAAGATAAAACAATTCACACCTCTCTCCGCAATCTACTAATGAACCCACAAGGTTAGCCATTCTCTAGGAAGCACATATCAAATGCCTGAGTTTTAGATGGGGTCCAGTGCAATTTATCTGGTCAATAAATAAGTACCAAAAATTACAGGCTTTTAACACATATTTAAATCGTCCATGTGTTTTTCACATTTAGATGAAGCACAGAATGAGAACTGCTTAAATGTAGCCTCCCCGCCCTCTTCCTCCCTCCTTCCTTCCAATAGCATGTATTGGTTACCTAGAGTATAGCATGCACTAGACTCAAGTAAGTAAGTGCCCAAGGAAAGTTTGATTTTAGAAGGAAATGAAAGTTTTGCAGGCCAGTAAAACTCTCAGTGATCTGGAGGGTGGTGGATTCCATGATGTATGCTATCAGTGGCCTAACTGCTTTCTGCACACCTAGCCTATGCTACGTGTTATACCTATGCATTTCATTCCATTGCAGGTTTCTCTTCTCTGCCTGACACATTCTTTTCATACCACATTTTAAGTTGATTCATTTTACTGTTTCCCTTCATTTAACGTAACAGATAAAGCCGTGCTTGCACAGAGAAGGAGATAAGGAGTAACGAGCTGCTTCTGTAAGGTTTTCAATGTGTGTCTCCCGTACAGTATAAGAGAAGGTTCATCCCACTCATTTAGCAAATTGTTGTTAAGTGTGTGCAGTGTTCCACAGTAGTAAGGAAGCTAGATATGGTTCCCTTCTCATGGAGCTTCAGTCTGGTGGAGAGCTGAGACGATTTTCAAGTAGCTGCAGTAGAGTATGATGAGGGTTTTGATCAGGGAATGGAAGGGGGATGGGTGAGCACTCAACCTGGGCTGAAGATGAGGTACAGGACAGAAGACGCTTTCTGAAAAGAGATGCATTTAAGTCGAAATACAGGACAGTTAAATCAACCCTATAGATTAGTTTAGTAGCTACACAGGGAAAAACTAAATGGAAAGAGGAACAATATGGTCATCTCAACATTTCAGAATCGTCCTTCCTGCAGCTTGCTGACCTGAAGGCGTTGAGGAGGGAACAGGGAGTGGGCAGCTCTGGCAGGAATATGTGTGAGCTCAGGGTTAATCTGCCTCCTGGAGTGCACTCATTTCGATTTGCTTGGTGTTTCAGTCTCTGCTCCGGATCCTGGAGACCCCCAAGGGCCGTGCTGCCTTCAGAGTCTCCAGCGGGTTCAACGGGCTCCTGTCCCTGCTCTCTGACATGGAAGGCTCCCTCCAGGAGCCCCCGCTGCCGGCATGGGGAGCAGTGTCGCCAAGACAGACCCTGGAGCTGGTGTTGTACACTCTCTGTGCTATGTCCGCAGCGCTGCACGGGGATCCTGTTAACGGTGACTTCTTCAGGAGGAATGGGCTCTTTGAGAAGCTGGCCGAGGACCTCTGCCTGCTGGGCTGTTTCGGAGCCATGGAGGAAGAGGGCATCCCACCGTGCTCCTGGGCGGACACGAAGGCCAGGCCATTTGTGGATTTGCTGGGCACTGCCTTTTCCTCCAGCAGCTCACTCCCACCTCGGATACAGAGCTGCCTCCAGATCCTGGGCTTTCTGGACAGCATGGCCAGTGGCACCCTCCACCTGCGTGGGGACCTGAAGGTGTCCCTGAGGGCCAAGCAGGGGCCGGTTGTGGATGCTCAGAAGGGAGAAGCTGGCAGTGACCCCCAAGGCAACTTCAAGCAGTGGCCAGACCTGGAGGAGAGGTAGCTTCTGCCAGTGTGTCGTCAGTGCGTCTCTGTCTCCCATTCTCACGCTAACATCTCGCGCATGTGTAGTCGGTGGGAAGGCTCAGATACAGAATGAGTGTGCAGAAATGTCACGTGATCTCCACTTCTTCAAAGCAAGTTACTTCTGACTCCACACTCTTCTATCTTGGGAACTGACAGAAAATTCAATGAGTCAGTACTGGGTTGGAGGATGCTGTTGAGTCACATGAGAACCAGGGAGCCTATGGGATGCCTGGGAACCGAGGGCAGGACCCTGCTGATACACTCACCTTCTCCTTTGGGAGCTTTACTGTCCCAGGGAGCCTGGTGCCTGGGCTGGCATCCCTGGGTGTGTCAGGCAGCCTTGGCCTTATGAGGTTTTATGTCCTCCCCAGGGTGCTGCCAGGGGTGGGGTGAGATCCTCTGATCTGCAGGACACAAAGCACTGTTCACCCCTAATTATGGAACTCTTTCTTTTCTTTCTTGCTGCTTCTACACCCCTAACAAAGACAATTGCTCTCCTTACTTCCTCAGGCCAAACACCTCAATGGGTTCAGACTTCAGTAAACAACTTTTTACTCTCATGTCTATAACAGAGAATTCCACTAAGGCAAGAGAGCACAAAGAACCATCCCTACCCCACCCTTCTTGGGGTAGGAGGGAAAATGAAAGAACACAACACCAACAGTTGGTGTGTTTTCCATTCCTCTAAAGCAGAAATGACAGAACACCCACTAATACTGCAGTAATTTATCCTTTTGAAAGACACTACCTTTTTATCCAGAGTGCCCCATTTGCCAGACATCAGTGTTGGGGATGGTGGAGAGAGGGATGCATGTTAAATCTCCACACACTGAGATAATTATGATTTTTTTGTTGTTGTTAATCTGGCTAATTAATTGGTTTGCTAATCTTGGTATGCTAGGAATGCTAATCTCGCATTCCTGCACAAACCAACTCATTCATAATCTATGTACTGCTTAATTTGATGCACTAATCTTTGAAAAGGATTTTTGCACTGATATTCAGGAGTTTAGCTTCTCATCCTCCTTTCTTGGAGACTTTTCTTATCAAATTTATGCTAACATCATAGCATGGGTTGGACAGTGCTTCTCTTCTATGCTAAAGAAGAGTTTATATAAAGATTATTTTCGTTCCCTAGCTAATGTGATAGAACTTGCCACTAAATCCTTGTGGGCCTGGTGTTTCCTTGTGAGAAAATTCATTCTCATGAGAATGCACTTCTGTTTATTCCTGAATTACTCTTGGTTTGTTATTTTGCAAGCTGATTTTCCCATTTCATCGAAGTTTCCATTTGCGGGCATCTGGCTGCTCACGACGGCTCCCTGACGCTCTTCTGAGCATGCCTTGTGTGTTCTGTGTCTCATTTCTAACACTATTTATCTGTATCTTTCTTGCTTGGTCTGCTTCAGCACAATTCACAGATGTTTACTTTTCAGTATGTCTGTGAACCACCTTTCAACTTTTCCTGTTTCTCCTATATATTTTTGTTTTATTATCATTCTCTTCTACCTTTGGGCTTATTCTGGTATTCTTTTTCTTAACTTGGATGTCTATTTCCATCTTCTTTTTACCTATAAATTTATCTGTGATTCATAAGTTTTATTTTCAGTGTCATTTAGTAGGAAATATTTTTCTAATTTCCCTTATGATTTATAGTTGATCCTTAAGTGTTTGAATTTTGAATTTCTGTTGTTAACAGTGTTTCTGGTGATCTTCGCTATTTACTTCTCACTCTCTCAAGGTGAGAGAAGGTGGACCATCTGGGTTCTCATCCTTCTAAATTAGTTGAGGTTGACTTCATGGCCCTCAATTTCATAAATATTCCACATGTGCTGGGAAATAATGCATGTTCCCAGAGTGTTAGGTTTGGTGTTCTATTTATGTCTCGTGGATTGAATTTGTCAATTGTTTCATTCAAATATCCTTTATCATTAATTTTTAAAGTCTGCTCAAAATATCAGGTGAGTTTTTTTTTTTTTTTTTTTGCTGCTTGTTTCATTTTTATAAAGAGTCTTTATTGGGCTCATGGGTCTTGAGGTCCTCTGGATTTGTCAGATTTCTTTTCCATGTTCTTCCAGTCAGCCTGGTGAGCCAAGGCACCCCAGGTAGGCAAACTTTCTCTTGGGCTTCAGAGGCACAGTCTTGCTGGCAGCAGGAACCCCCATCTGGTTTTCCTGTCATGGGCAGTGGAATTCCATCGAACACCTCGGGGTCCAGGGCAGCCTGGCCTCACTGGGTCTTGTGGGCAGCGGCCCTGCACTGCCCACTAGAAGACGCTGCCGGGAGCTGGGAAATAATAAGGGCCTCGGCAGGGTTGGTGTTCATCCGCCTGTGGAAGAAGGCTGGGTACGTTAGCTTGTTTCTGTAAAAATTGTCAGAAATGTTGACGCCCTCACAGAGTACCACCACCTTCCATCCCAGCAGTACCTGCTTAGCCACATCAGCTGCCAGGTGCCCCAGGAGGTGACCTTAGCCTCCAGCACTACGGCAGCGGCCTGGGAAATGGAATATCAGCTATTGAGAACAAAGCATTCAAAATCTCTCATGGTAAAGTGGATATGACAGTTTCTGTTGAATTTTGCTTTACATATATTTGAGGCTCTTTTACATTCTTATGGCGTCTACATGTTTATCATTATATGGTGACCTTTTCATCGTTAGGAGTACAGTTCGCCTTAATAATAATAGGACTATATCAGTTGTCTTTTGGTTAGTTTGCCACTGGGATTTTTCTTCATCCTTTGGTTTTAAACTTTCTGTGTACTATCCTTACATTTTTAGGTGTCTTTCTTGCAAACAATAAGGATCTTTTTTTGTTGGTTTTACTTTGTTTTTAAATCTAGTGTGGTGTTATTTGTCATTTAACTGGAGAATGTCATTTGTTTACATTTTCATAATTATTAATATATTTGGGATGATTTCTGCTTAGCTTTTACATTTGTTCCGCTTTTAAAAAACATTTTGGTCTTATTTTTGAATTGTTTGATTTTTAAAAAATGTGTTTCCTACCTACTAGTATAAAATTTAAACTCTCTATGATAAATTTTATAGTATTTACCATAGAGTGATTTAACAGGCATACTAACGTTTATAGTTAAGTATCTATCCTCCTTCCGATTAAGACACCAAGACCTTAAAACTCTTTAATATTTTTACACATTTCTAACTTATACATTACAGTTAGCTAATATTTTAAATTTACCTCCTGTTAGTAAATCCATCAGATAAGACAGTTGTTGTTGTTTTACAAAATATTCTTTGCATTTATCTACACGCTTTCAATGTCTGTGCTCACCGTTCTTTCTTGCATCTCTGGTTGCTTTTAAGCTGTTCACCATTCTTGTGCTATTGCTTTACTGTCATACATCTCAATGTAGATTATTTTAAACATTCATTTTCCTTCATATTCTTTGGGATTTCTGAATCTCAATGGATGCCTTTTATAAAATATGGATTTTTAATTTATGACCTCTTCTCCATCCCTCTTCCTATGATGCCTCTTTGGAACGAACACAATTAGATGTATGTTTTACTTTTTCATTCTATCCTCCACGTCTCTTAATCTTCTTTTTAACATTTTTCATCTGTTTGCCTCTCTGTGCTCTGTTCCATGCAGTCTCTTTTGATCGTTCTTAAAGCCATTGAATCTCCTACTAGTTGTGTCTAATCTGATATACAATCTAGCCATTTAGGTTTTGTTTTTAAAATTTCAGTGACGGTATTTTGTATTTCTTGGTATGCTGTTTGGTTCTTTTTCAAATCAACTTGATTTAATAGCCCTTTTCCTTGTTCATATCTGTCTGTCATTTTTATTTCTTTAAATATATGAATCATAATTATTTCTTCTTGTGGTTTTTGAGAGGCTGTTATTTCTGTGACAATCACGAAAGATTTCTTGTGCGAAGTCTGATATTTGATCGTGAATCTTGCTCCAAGATTTTCCTTTTCTTGGGTTCCATGCAAACCATCCTCATTCTGGCCATCCTGCCCTTCCCTAGATATGGAAATGCCTCCATAGAGTCTTAGCTGCCCTTTCCAAGCCAGGCCTTGGTCAGATTCCCAGGTCCTGATTTTCTTGCTTGTCTTGGGAAGAATTCCTTCTCTAGATTCCCTGTTCTCTATATTTCAGGGTCAATCCCTGAGGAGGCGTTTTCTCTGGGCACCCCGATAACGTACAGGTTAACTTAGGATCTTGGTATGGAAACTTGTTCAACTTATTCTACCAGCTCTCAGGGGCAGGAGAGTATTTGTCAGTACCAAAAGACATTTAGTAAGTTTTATCAGGTGAAGAAAAGCAATAGTAATCAGTTGAATATCTCTGGGGACTGAGCACTAAACATCTATTTGTTTTTATTTCCCTCCAAAATTTTGGAATTTTACTAATAAGGAAACAAAGCCTGAGAATGGATAACAAATATGGCCAAAGGTCACACATTTAGTAAGTAATAAAGCCAGAATTTGAACCCAGGGCTACCTCCAAAGCCTGTATGCGTTTGTCTGTGTGTGCATGTATGTGCACACACACATGTGTGTTCTTCCTATTTTTTTCCTGATACTTTCACAATAATAGTGATAGTTTTCCAAATGTCAGACCTAACAGCCTACAGTTTGAAGATTGGGTTCTAACCTATGGACTACATCAGTTTCAATATTTTAGAGGTGAGGCCTGTGTCAGCTGTCATCCTGGTTTTGTAATGAGTAATTTTTACATTTATAAGAGCCACGTTTCATAAATGGAGCATTTTTTCTCACTAAAAGAGTTACATGGCCCTTGACCTTCCTTAATGGTTAGAGAATAGGAAGTGAAACTCCACCCCCCAGGGAGTCTGTGGGGTAAAGGGCACGGCAGTGGGCCAGGAATCAGAGACAGGATGCCCATCTCTGCCCCACCACACCTGCATGTTCTTGGGCAGGTGGCTTCCCTCAGCTCGGCCTTCTGCAAAGTAGGTCGCCAGTCTCCAGGGAGGAGGGAAGGAGGCTGTGGGCCTTGGTGTCAGGCCGGCCTGCTCTATGCCTTGGTGGCTGTGTTCTTTGGCTCTGCTACTTTATTTCTCTAATCTTCTATCTCCTGATTTGAAGACAGGGATAATAGTATCTACACTGAGGACTGCTGTGAGGCGAGGATTGAAGATGGTAATGGTGGTAGAGTGATCACAGCTTCTTCCTAAGCATGTGTGTGCCAGACACTGTTCTCAGTTTTTTACAATGGACGACTTTTCAGTTCATTTAGTCTTTATGATAACTATAATTTAAGGAACATTTTTCATAACACAGAGATGACTTGTTATGCAACTCCCAAAATACATCTACGGTGTCCAAAATACATCATATATCTCTACGACACATACACCATACCAAACACCCCCACACCAAACACACTACATACACATTGCACACATATATACATACACCATACATGCACAAAACACACACACCACACATTAAACATACACCTTACAAGTACTGGCATACCACACACGCCAACATACCACCCCTACACACCACACAGCACCTAGCATCCACACATGAATACACTCCACACATACCACCTATATACCTACATACACACACCACATGGCACTCACAAATACCACACACATACACATATACCACATATTCACACTACATACACACACCCCTCCGCAGCCCATCATCCACAGTGCAGGTCTGGAGGTGAAAGTAGAGCAAGAGCAGGGTCAGACTGTGGTGGGCCTTGCTAAACCCTACATGAGACCATTTCACTTTGATTTCACTTTTACCCTATAGGCAATGTGGGGTTAGGGCGGTCTCTGGGCAGGGCTGTGGCATCATGGGGTTACAGGTTATGAGTACTGCTTTACAACTGGGTCTGTGTATAGCTCAGAGAAGAGCCCCCTCCAAAGCAGGGCATCTCTTCTCCTTCTTGCTTCTGCCTTAGCATATGGCTTCTCCCAGCCCCTGCCAGGCCTGGTGGACTGACTTTTATTCCTTATGTCAGCCAAAGGAGCAACCTCCGTCACCTTCACCTTGAACTTAAGTTGTGGCTATAACTTATAACCCTAAGGGGTCATCGTTTCAACAGGAATGCGGTGTGCTCCAGGCAATGCTTGAGTATTCAGGGAGCACTCTGGAGGCCAGAGCCCCCAAATACTCACTCTTCTGGCTCTGCTGCTGAGCGTCCTGCAGCTTTATCCTAATCATTCCTGTTGAAACAATGTCCCCTGCGGGTATGGATTGTATCTGTCACTTCAGTTTGTTAGAGGTAATTGTTGTGAGTCTGATATTTCAGCCAGCGCACTGGGGAAGGGTGGGGACAGTGCAATTCCTGAGCAGTTCACATGAAGGTCACACTGGCCTTTGGAAGGCACAGATGTGACCCTGTCATTCACACTCAGAAGCCTCCAGTGCTTCCCCATGGTTCCCAGGAGGGAATCAGACATTGGGAGCCTGGGCCACACAGTCCTAAGGGGCCCACCTGCCCATGGCATCACTCGACTAGCACCTTGCAGCCATGTTTCAGACTCAGATTTCATGTATGCCCTTTACTCTACCTGGGATAACTTTCCTGTCTTCACTCTGCCTGGACAGTTGCTTCTTGCTTTTGTCTCGGTTTAGATGTCGCTTCTTCCAAGAAGCCTACCCTGGCTGCCACATCCCCATCCTGTGGGCCAAATCAGATCCCACTACCTCACATGTCCTCAGCACCCTCAGCACTGATCACAGTGCAAGTCAATCATTAATTGTGTAACCTCCTTGGTTTCTTATTTATTTGGTGCACATTTGCCCACTTGAGCATATCTGAAACCAGGATGTTTCCATTTAAATGGATTCCATAACCTATAACCTAGCCATTAAAATGGATGCCGAGGACATCAGCTACTTAAGTTGTCTCTTCCCCATCTGCTAACAAAGCCACTGTACATCTCTTGATCTTTGGCTTCTTACCATGGTGGAAAAAAGGTGGTATTTAAATTTGTGTCTTCTGCTTCAGCGGTCAGGCCCATGGGAACATGGACTGGGTCTGCAGCTCCCAGTCTACATCAGGGACCCCCATGAATGGTCACTGAGTGGAATACAGGCATGAATGAATTGAAATGGGCAGGACAGGACGAAAGGCAGGGAGGGTTGGCAAGGCAGATCGTCTTGGGCTCTCGTGCCTGGCATCCTGAAGACACCTGATGTACAGTGGTCCTGCAACTGCTTCAGATACGGCTGCTCCTGCCTGCTCCTCTCCTGGGCTCCCACCTCACAGAGACATGAATGGAGTATTATGCTTGTGTAGTGGGTGCTCTGACAAGGGCAGCCCCAGAAATTGAGATTATACAGAGAAGTACACCTAATGAAGTCTCGGGAGGTCAGTGAGGCATTCCTGGATAAGGAGAACACTGAGCTAAACATTGAAAGATGAGAGTTATCTGGACTGAGATGAGTTGAGGAGGCACAAAGGTGAGACTCAAAATCAACTGTGTTGAGTAAGATTTGTTCTTGCCTTCTGTAGGCATTGCTCAGACTTCGAGCTGTAGTAGGGCTTTAAGCTATAGGGATGGATGGGCAGAGATGAAGGAGAGAGGCAAAGAAAGGAGAGAGGCAAAGGAGCTGTTAGTCCCTCCTTCCAAGGATGGCAGTAGCTTGAACAGGAGAACATTTTGAGAACTATTTAGGATATAACTTTGCCTGGCCTTGAAAACCAATTTGATGAGAGTGTGAGAGAGAGGCGGGGGTTGGTATCAGCCCCTGACAGAGAAGCCCTGGAGGTTTGGAAGAGGATGGTGGCTGTCTGGAGTAATCAGCATGGACTGCCCAAATGAGACCATTTTACTTTTAATTTTCTAATGCATCCCTCAAGTATCCACAGGCCTTAGTTAAAGGCAATAGGTATTAATCTTGCTCCCTGAATTTTGACAGAGCGTTGCCGATAAGGGACAGTCTGACTTCCATATCTAAGCACGACAAACACCAGGATTGGAGCAGCCATCCTGTCTGATGTACAGCTGCTGTGGGCGGCAGGATTTGATAGCCAAGCTCAGGGGCTGGGTGACATGATGAGGCTTCCTTCGCTGGTTCACAACCTGGAAAGCCCGCTAGGTTTCTTCAAATGAGATGCAAACGTTGGCCAAGCATCCCTCACACCACCTCTGGCTCCCAAAGCTACAGGTTCTTTGAGATTTGTACTTTTGATTACAACTTTCTGTTGTAGCCACAGGTCCTTTGCGAGATACAAACCATCTGGGAACACCAGGTCGGGTCGGTGACTGCCCTCTTTGGGATCTAGAACCTTGTCTTCATTCCTGCTCTGTCAATCCCTACCTCAGAGCAATGCTTCTCATAGTGTGGCCTGTAGACCACCTGCATCAGAATCCGTTGCAGAGTTGCACAAAAATATAGTTGTGTAAACTAGATTTCCTGATTCACAATCCCTGGGGTTGAAATTTAGGGCTCTGTTTTTAAAAAACTCCTGTTTGTAAGCACGTTAAAGTTTGAGAACTGCCACAGGCACTAGACATCTTTTTCTTTAAATTTTTTTTAAAAAACTTAGGTTTTTCACAGAGGTGAAATTCACAGACCATAAAATTAACAATCTTAAAGCAAACAATTTCATAGAATTTAATGCATTCACAGTGTTGTCCAAAGACCACCTCTATCTAATTCAAAACATTGTTATCATCCCAAAAGGAAAACCCATACCAATTTCCATTCTTTTCCCCAATCCCTGGGCTACCACCAATCTGTTCTGTGGATTAATGTATTCTGGATAAATCATGTATAAATGGAATCATATAATAGGTGGCCTATGGTGTCTGGCTTCTTTCAGGTAGCTTAATATTTTTGAGGTTCATTTATATTATAACTTTTATCAGTACTTCTTTCCTTTTTATGATAAAATAATATTCCATTGCATGGGTACACGCCATAATTAGTTTATCCATTCATTTGTTGATGAACATTTGGGTTATTTCCTTTGGTTATTGTAATTAGTGCTTCTATGAACATTCATGTTCATGTATTTATTTGAGTACTTGTTTTGAATTCTTTTGATTATCTACCTAGGAGTAGAATTTTAGCTCAAATGGTAATTCTATGTTTAACTTTCTGAGGAACTGTCAAACTGCCTGTTTTCACAGCAGCTGAACCAATTTTGCATACCCACCAACAATATAAGAGATTTTCAATTTCTCCACAGGCATGCCAATATTTATTTTCCTTTAAAAAATTTTTTTAGCCATTCTAATGGGTATGGAGTGTTATCTCATTGTGATTTGTGACTTTGATTTTCATTCCTCTATGGCTAATAATGTTGAATTTTTTATGTGCTTTTTGGCCATTTGTAAATTTTTTTGGGGGGAAATGTCTATTCAAGGGCTTGGGACATTTTTTAATTGGGTTGTTTCTCTTTTTGTTGCTAAGTTGTATGAATTCCTTATATATTGTGGAAACTAGACTCTTAGAAGAAATATGATTTGCCAATATTTTCTCTCATTCTGTAGATTGTTCTTTCACTTTCTTAATAATGTCCTTTGATGCACAAAAGTTTTCAATTTTGATGAAGTCCAATTTATCCATTTTTTTTTTCTGTTGCTTGTGTTTTTGGCATGATATATAAAATTCCAGTGCCAAATCCAAGGTCATAGATTTACCACCGTGTTTTCTCCTAAAAGTTTTGTTTCGGCTCTTGTGTTTAGATCATTAATTCATTTTGAGTTAATTTTTGTATATGGGAAGAGGTCAGGGTTCAACCTCATTCTTTTGCTTATAGCTATTCAGTTGCTCTGCTACCATTTGTTGAAGAGTCCCTTCTTAAATTGTCTTTGGACCCTTGTTGAAAATCAAGGGGCCATAGATACATGAGTTTTTTTGTGGATTCTCAATCCTATTTCCTTGGTCTCTACATTTATCCATATGCCAGTTCCACTCTGTTTTGATCATGTAGCTTCGTAGTAAGGTTTGAACTCTGGAAATGTGAATTGTCCAACTTTGACTTCTTAGGGTTTCCTGCAATTCCACGTGAATTTGAGGAACAGCCGTCACCACCTGGCATGATGCTAGCTGTAGGCTTTTCATAAATGCCCTTTATCATGTTGAGGGAGTTATTATCTATTTCTAGTTTTTGGAGTGCTTTTATCGTGAAAGAGTGTGGGATTTTGTCAAACGCTCTTTATGAGCCAAATCAGATGATCATCTAGTTCTTTGCCTTTGTCTATTAATGTGGTGTATTTTGTTGATTGGTTTTCTTATGTTGAACCACTCTTGCATTTCTAGTATAAATCATACTTGGTCATGGTATATAATCCTTTTAATGTGCTATTGAATTTAGTTTGCAAGCATTTTGTTTAGAATTGTGCATGTATATTCATAAGGGACATTGATCTCTTGGATACTGGTAGTTTCTTTTTTTCTGTATTGTGTTTGTGTGCCTTCAGTATCAGAGTAAAACTACAGACTTCCTTGCTGGTCCTGGAATATGCCAGACATACTCCTACTTTGGGGCTTTTGCAATGGCTCTTCCCTTTGCTTGAAATGCTTTCCCCATGGATGTCTGCATCCCCTCTTTCAATTTTGCCCTTCTTAAAGAGGCCAAGCATGCCACTCAAATTAAAACTGCAATTTACTCTCTTTCTCCTTACAAGCACTCTCAATTCTCCTTTCTTTCCTCTTCTTTTTCTCAATAGCACTTATCATTTCATATTTATTATCATATTATTATGTTATATGTTAATACATTGCATTATATTATATATAATTATTATTATTTTTTACTTACTTATTTATTATGTTTATCTTTTTTTGGGGGGAGGACCGAGTCTCGCTCTGTCGCCAGGCTTGGGTGCAGTGGAGCAATCTTCCACCTTCTGGGTTCAAGCAATTCTCCTGTTTCAGTAGCTGATATTACAAGTGCGCACCACCACGCTCGGCTAATTTTTGTATTTTTAGTAGAGACGGAGTTTTACCATGTTGGCCAGGATGGTCTCAATCTACTGATCTCGTGATCTGCCCACCTTGGCCTCCCAAGGTGCTGGGATTATAGGCATGAGCCACTGGGCCAGGCCTATTATGTTCATCTTTATGTCTACACCCTTCCCCTCATACCCTGGTCATGGGTTTTAGTTTGTTTAGTTTACAGATGTATCCAGAGTGCCTGAATAGTGCCAGGAAAATAATAAAAGGTCAGTATTTGCTCAGTTGGTTTAAATAAATTACCCCAAACGACAAGGAACACTCCTGAGCTCCTTAACTGCTGTGAGGACTGAAAACAATCTCACTTTGCATGTGAGAGCAGCAGGATGGGCAGGGTGTTGGAAAATCGGATGTTTGTAATTTGGGATTAGCCTATAGTTTCATATTATTATTTCAATTCACAGACAGTAAAAGTCTAAAAGCCTCTTTTTTTGGCCTACAGTTCTATAGGTTTTAATTCATGCATAGAGTCACGTGACTGCCACAATCAAGAAACAGAACAGTCCTATCACCTGGAATAGCTCCCAGATATTTTCCCACATAGTAAAACCTTTTCTCCGTGCCATCCCCACAACCACGGATCTTTCCCTATAGTTTTGTCTTTCCAGAATACCATACATGGAAGCATACATGTGTAATCTTTTGAGGCTGGCTTCTTTCTTGCAGCATAAGGCCTTTGAGATTCACTTATTTTGTGTGCATCAGTAGTTCATACATTCCTGTTGCTGAGTAGTTTTCCATTGTAGAGAGACAAATGTTTTCTCCCAGCCTATAGCTTATCTATTCATCTTTAAACAGAGTCTTTCACAGTTTGAAAGTTTTAAATTTTGATCAAGTCCAATTCATCATTTTTTTCTTTTATGGATTGTCCTTTTATGTCATATCTAAGATCTCTTTGCCTAACCCATGGTCATGAGGATTTTCTCCTGTGTTTTCTTCTAAAAGTTTTACAGGTCTGTTATCCATTTTGAGTTCATTTCTGTACCATGTGTGAGGTTTAGGTTGAGATTCATTTTTTGTTGTTTGTTTTTGCATATGGATGTCCAATTCTTCCAGTGCCATTGGTAGAAAATACTATCTTTTTCCCATCGAATTGTCTTTATAACTTTGTAAAAATGAGTTAGCCATATTTATATAGGTCATTGGACACCATTTCATTCAATTGACTTATGTGTCTAGCTTTTCACCAGTACTGTCTTGATTACTGTAACTTTGTAAGATATCAAATAAGAGCTCTCCAAAGTTACTCTTTCTACTCAAATTTGCTTTGTTGATTTCAGTTCCCTTATCTTTGGCTGTCCTGGTACCATGTAAATGTTAATGATCAGCTTACCTATATCTACAAAAGTTTCTGCTGGGATTTTTATTGGAATTGCATGAAATTTATAGACCAATTTGGAGAGAATTGACAATTTAACTATATTAAATCTTCAAACACAAACATAGTGCGCTTTTCTGTTTATTTAGGTCTTTAATTTTTTCCATCAAAATCTGTTGTATTTAGTGTACAGCCTCCACATTTTTTTTAGATTTATACCTGAGTCTTTTGTTGAACACACTTCCAAATGGTATTTAAACTTTTTTGGTTTCTAATTTTTCACTTCTAGTGTTTAGGAATGTGATTAACTTTTGTATGTCAATTATTATTCTGAGACTTGTTAAATTTAATTATTTGTTCTAGAAGTTTTCTTTCTTTATGGATTCCTTGGGATTGTCTATGAAGACAATCGCGTCATCTGTGACTAGTGCAAGTTTGTGATCTTCCTTTCCAATCCATATGTTCCAGTATTACATCCAATAGCACTGGAGAGACCCTTGCCTTGTTCTTAATCTTAGGGAGAAAGTCTTCAGTCTTTGCCACTGAGTATAACATAAACTACGAGATTTTTGTAGATGCCCATTATTAGGTTGTAAATAATCCCTTTGAACTTACTGAGGTTTTTTTTTTTTTTATCATGAGCAGATTTTGAATCTTTCAAACGCTTTTTATGCATTAAATGATACTATCATGTGATTTTATTAATATGGATCGTGTTGACTGATTTTTGAAATTGAACCTGCCTTGGATTTGTGGGATAGTCCAGTTGGCCATAGTGCCCTCATTATTTTATATATTGCTAGATATTATTTGCTGATAGTTTGTTGAGAATTTTTGCACCTATGTTCATTAGGGATACTGACATGTAGTTTTTTTATACTGTGTTTTTCTGCTTTCAGTATCAGGGTAATTCTGGCTTTATAAAAGGAATTGGGAAGTGTTCCCTTCTCTTGTGTTTCTTGAAAGCAGTTGTGTAGAACTTGTGTTATTTCTCTTTTAAATGTGTGGTAGAATTTGCCAGTGAAAACTCTGAGCCTGAAGTTTTCTTTGTGGGAAGGTTTTTAGCTACATATTCAGTTTTTGTAATAGCTATAAATGATTTAGGTAACATTTCTTCTTGATGAGTTTGGGAGTTTGTGGCTTTCAGGAAAACTATTTGAAGGTAGTTTGTGACTTTGAAGGAACAATTACTGAGAGGAGAATGTTGAAGTCTCCAACTATAATTGTGAATTTGGCCATTTAATCGAAGTTGTCAACTGTATGTGTACATAGTTATTTGCAGTATTTTCTTATTATCCTTTTAATATCTGTGGGGTCTGTAGCAGTATCCTCTCTTTCATTCCTGATATTGATTGTCTGTGTCTTCTTCCATTTTCTTTGTTAGGTTAGCTAGTGACTTTTCAATTTTTAAAACGTTTTCAAAGAACCAGATTTTTTATTTGTTATTTTCTCTATTACATTTTGGTTTTTAATTCATTGGCCTTTCTTTATTATTGTATTTCTTCTGCTCACTTTGGGTTTTTCTCTTTTCAGTATATTCATGTGGAAGCTTAGATTGTTGATTTGAGACCTTTTTTCTTTTGTAATGTAAGCATTTAATTCTATAAATGTCCCTCTAAACACTGTTATGGCAGCATTCTACACATATTTTTACACATTCTTTAAAACTTAAGGTCAAAGTATTTTAAAATTTTTCTTAAAACTTTATCTTTGGCCCATAAGTTATTTTAATTCCCAAGTATTTTGTGATTTTAAAGTTATCTTTCTATTATTTGTCTTTAATTTAATTCTATATGGCCAGAGAACATACTTTGTATGACTTTACCTATTTGAAATGTTTTAAAGTTTGTTTCATGATCCAAGTTTGTTATATAGCCTATTTTGACAAATGTTCCTTGGGAAATATTTGAGAAGAATATATATTCTGTAGTTGTTGGGAGGAATGTGTTATAAATGTCAGTTACATCAGTTGGTTGATGGTGCTGTTCAATTGTATATGTTTGGTGATTTTCTGTCTACTTTATCAATTACTGAGAGAAGAGTGTTGAACTCTCCAACTATAATTGTGGATTTGGCCATTTGTCCTTTCAGATCTGTGAGTTTTTCTTTATGAATTGTGATGCTCTGTTGTAAAGTGCAAACTCATTTGGAATTGTTATGCCTCCTTTAATCATCATGTCATATAATCTGTTTATTCTGAGTCATTTTCTTTGCTTTGAAGTCTCTTTTCCCTGATATGAATAGAGTCACACCAGCTTTCTTTTGATTATTGTTAGGATGGTATTAATTTTTCTATCCTGTTACTTTTAACCTATCTATATCACAATATTTAGTGATGACATATAGCTTCATTTTTATTCCTTTTCATTCTGACAATATGTATCCATCAATTTTTAACTTAACTTTTTTACTTAATTTTAACAGTCTACTTAGAATTAACATTTTACTACTTCAAATGGATTATAGAAAGCTTACCTCTATGCAGTTTCCTTTATCCTTCCTTATTTTTGTTGTGGCTGTGTTATGTATTACATCTAATACAATGTCACTTTCAACCATCATACCTAAATTAAAGAACTTAAGAGGAGATCAATAATAGTGTATTATACTTATCCAAATATTTACCATTTCTGTTGCTCTTTCTTCATTCCTAAAGTTTTCTTTCATTATTTTATTATTATTTTCCTACCATCAGAATAACTTTTTAGACTATTATTCTTAGAATAAGTCTTATGCCAAGAATCTATCTTCCTTCACCTGGGAATGCATTTATTTTGCCTTCATTCCTGAAGCAAAATGGATATGGAATTCTGTGTGTACTTTTGTAGCACTTTAAAAACGTTGTTGCCTTGACTTCTGTTTCATTATGAGAAAATCCACAGTCATTCAAATTGTCGTTCTCCTAAATGTAATGTGTTTTTTTCTCTGGCTGCTTTCAAGATTTTTAAAATTGTCTTTAGGGCTCAGCAGTTTGGTCATGCTGTGTCTGGGCATAAATTTTTTTGTTATTGTTTATTTTATTTAGCTAAGCTGCTTAATCTTTAAGGTTATATATTTCACCCACTTTGAAGAAAGAAGCACTAAAAACTTCTCAAACGCTTTTTCTTTTATACCATACTCTTTCTCCTCTCCTTCGAGGATTCTAATGACAGAAATGTTAGATCATTTGTTATACATGACCTTGAGTCTGTTTTAATTTTAGTAATCTTTTTCATTTTTGTTGTTCGGATTAGGCAACTTCTATTTCTCCATCTTCACACTCAGGGACTCTCCTCTCATCTCATTCTCCTATTGTTCTCATTCAGTGAGTTTTAGAAAATTTCAGTTGTTGTGTTGGGTTTATTTTTATTGCTTTCATTTCTTTACTGAAACTTTCCATTTTTCATTTACTTGAAAAATGTTCCCTCTTACTTCTTGGATTTGGGCTAATAACCACTTTAAGGGTTTTGTCTGATAGTTCCAACATCTGTGACATCTCAGCACTGCGTCTGTTGGTTGTCTTTTTCCACGTGAGATGTTGAGATTTCTCTGGTTCATTCTACATTGAGCAATTTCAGATTGTGTTCTGGACATTTTGAATCTTATCTTATGAACTCTGGCCCCCATTGTTGTCATCTTGTAGAGAATGTTAATGCTTTTTTTTTTTAAGGCAGGGAACTAGCCCACTTAGGTTCAGGTTGCAAATATCTGCCCACCTTCCCTGGACTATCTGATTCCAGTATCAGTTCAGTTTTCAAATACTTTGCAGGGAGATTTTATGTGCACCCACTTGCCTCATGCAGTAGCTGGTTTTGCATGGTGGTTTACCTCCTAGTTAGGGCCAGATGCACATGCACGGTCAGAACTGAGCCCAGAGGTTAATACACAACTTTGTGGTTACACTTTCCTCAGCTTTCTCTTCTTCATCCTCATCTTAATACTTGCTGATTCCCAAGGGGTCCTTTCTTGCTCTGTCTAGAAATTTGGGGCTTTGGTTTTTCTGTTCTTCCCTGGATCACTGGTATCTGTCTGTGGGGCCACCCGGTAAGGAGAGAAAGGGAGAAAACAGCAATGGGGATTTCACCTACACTCTTGGGACTACCGTTCCTCTGGTCAGAGAAAAAGTTTCTTTTCACTGAGAGTTTTAGAGCCTGCCTGGCTGCTGCTGCTCTTGCTGCTGGTGAAGAAATTGCCTGAAAGAAGGGTTTGGAAAGAATGGAGAAACCAAACAAAGAAAATCCCAGGGGATTTCCTCTATGCTCTGTGACCTGTAGAACCTCCTCCTGCTCCTCAGACCAGAAATGGAAGGCTTCTCTTGGAGCTCTTTCCATTACGTCTATACCTGGTGCACAGTTGCGAGTTTTGGGCTATCTGTGAGTTCACACCAGGGGATGCTGCAGAGTGGGAAGCCCAGGAAACTCATTGCCAGTTCATGGTGATTGAGTTTGGTCTCCTTCTCTGCTACCATTTACTTTCCAGAGTCCTCCAAGAGAGCTGCTCTATGAGTTCTATGATTTTTAGTTGCATTCAGTATTCAGGGGGTGGGACACAGCCGAGTGTGCTTACACCATCTTGAAAGGATCCAGAAGCCTGTGTGTGTGTGTGTGTGTGTGTGTGTGTGTGCATTCAATATGAAATCAGAGCTTCTCAATCTCCTATTTATTTGGAGGGAAGAGAAGAAAACCAAGGAACTAACTTCACTGAGCATCAATTGTGGGTCAGGCACTGTGCCTTAGAGCACAAAGCATTATTCTATGACTGGAGGGGAAAGTGTGGTATTGTCAATGCCATTGTACAGTTGGGGGAAATTAGACTCGATGGAGTAGTTCAACATCATCTAGGTAATAAACGGTAAACAGGATGTGTACCATGGTCTGTCTTAGAAAGAAAGATCCGGGGAGCTCAATGAAAAGAGAAAGAAACTGGAAGCCCGGTGTCTGATGTCTGGCTCTCCCTCTCTCTGCAGGATGGAGGAGGGTGATGCTGCGATCATGCATCCTGGGGTCGTGTGTATCATGGTGAGGCTGCTGCCTCGGTTGTACAACGAAGATCACCCACAGGTACCTGGTGTTGAATACACGTGTTTTGTCATCTTCATGTGACTAATCTCTTAAATGCCTCTGCCCCAAGACACCTATTTCCTTTTGCCTGTGTCCTCAGTGACCTGCGTTAGCGGAGCTCTCCATGGGAAACACCTATAGTGGGAAAGTCCAGGATGTCCTGGACCCTTGATAGAGTTGTGCCCACCCTTGCAAGGTCACCCGAAACAGATCACTTCTCTTGACAAAGTGACCTTCTAAGAACAACAGCCAAACCAAAAACAACCGAAAATAATTGAACTATCATGAAGCAAGTCCCAGGTGCTAAGCTCAGCACTGGGCATTGGTGGGAAGGCATTTGCTCCCTGGCATGTTCATCCCTCTCTTGGATACTGGCTGAGATCCTGGCCCTCTGTGCAGCTCATGTACAACTAGCAAGATGAGCATAGACACTGTCCACAGAGTCTGCCTCTATGTTGGGGATGAGGAGGTAGTGACAGCACAGACAGACTAAATACGTGAGCTCACAAATGAATATGTAATTACAAATTGTGACAAGTGATAGTATAGGGAAAAAAATAGAGTGCTGAGGGAGAAGAATGGGAATGGAGGTGGGGACAGATCTTATTAATCTAATTTAGATAAAGGGGTGGGGCCAGTCACGACGCTCACACCTGTAATCCCAGCACTTTGGGAGGCTGAGGCAGGCAAATCATGAGGTCAGGATATCGAGACCATCCTGGCTAACATAGTGAAACCCCATCTCTACTAAAAATGCAAAAAGCCAGGTGTGGTGGCACACACCTGTAGTTCCAGCTACTAGGGAGGCTGAGGCAAGAGAATTGCTTGAACCCAGGAGGCAGAGGTTGCAGTGAGCCGAAATCATGCCATTGCACTCCAGCCTGGGCAACAGAGCAAAACTCTGTCTCCCCTCCCCACTACCAAAAAAAAAAAATGGGTGGAGATCAGGGAAGGCATCTCTAGATGGTGATGTGTAAGCAGAGCCCTGAAGGGTGAGTAGCTAGTATGAACTGGGTGGGAAGGGGCCTGCTGCTGGTGGCTAGGGCAGGAGAGCCAAGACCTAGGGCTTGGGAGAGCCAAGACCGAGGCCTCCCTGGTCAGACGATGATGGGGATAATGGGGCATGCAGGCTTCTGGGAGCCTTGCCAAGGTACATGATAACAAGAAGCCTCTCTCACATGAGTGAAGGGTGACACATTCAGATTTTGTATTAAAAATGTTGCATTGGCTGCTTGGTGGAGAACGGACAGGGAATGAGGGTTGAGGGGAAGAAGACTCTGCCTGCAGTCCCGGTGATATGTGGCAACAGCTGGATTAAGGTGGTGTCTGTGGGAAGGTGTGAAGAAAGGAATTAAGAGACCTGTTATAAGGCAGAACCACAGGCTTCCGAGAAGAGGAGGCTAGAGGTAATGGGAAGACAAAGTGTCAAGGCGATTCTCAAGTGTCTATCCTGGCAGAACTAACAACCCCATTGCGGAGAGGCAAACTGGTGTGGGTGAGGGCGAGGGCATGGACTAACAGAACAAGACAAAGCTGGAGTCGGCACTCTCAAGATAAAGAGTAAATACCTTAGAATAAATACCTTAGGAGTTCCAAGAAGGAGTCGAGCAGAGTTGAGGAAGACCTGGGAAGTGCAGCACTTTAGGTTTATCAGCAGCAGGGGAAAGGGGATTTATTGGCTTGAGCAGCTACTCTGTCCCAGGCTGATGCTTGGCCCTTTCTTGGCTTATTTAATCCACTTGCAGTTTTTTTGTTTGTTTGGTTTTGTTTGTTTTTTTGAGACAAGTCTTGCTGTGTCGCCAGGCTGGAGTGCAGTGGCGCGACCTCGGTTCACTGCAACCTCTGCCTCCCGGGTTCAAGCAATTCTCCTGCCTCAGCCTGCCAAGCAGCTGGGATTACAGGCATGTGTCACCACACCTGGCTAACTTTTTTGTATTTTCAGTAGAGATGGGGTTTCACCATATTGGGCCAGCTGGTCTCGAACTCCTGACCTTGATAGAAAGTTAACAGTATCCATGTCATTTCTCATGGTTCTGTGGGTCAATAATTCAGAAGGGCACAGCAGGCGTGGCCTGTCTCCTCCACGTGATGCTGGCGGGGTTGGGCCTCCCAGGATCACCCCTTTAGCCACAGAGGTGGCACCTCAGCAAGGCTGGCTCCCTGGCCAGGGGCTCCTAAGCTGGCTTAGGTGAGTGGCATACTTGGGGCCTTGGTTCAAGCTGTCAGTGGGATCCTGGGGTCTCCTCCACATAACCCTTTCCATCTGGCCTCTGCCCGTGTCCCTGTACGCGGACTCTTCAGCAGGGCACATGGCAGCTTCTGGCCCCAACAGGCAGAAAAGCAGGAACTGCCAGGCCTGCCAAGAGCTTAGGCCTAGGAAAAGCCAGCACTGGTCAAAGTTAAGGGGCTCGGCTTAGACTCAGTGGGAGGGGACATAAGCCCCTTCTACTGTGAGAGGTAGCAGGTGCGTGAGGTGAGAGAGGCCTGTGGGGAGGCATCTTTAAAGATCAGCTACTGGAACTACCTTACTCATCTAACAGATGGGTAAATCATTTGACCCCCAAGTCCCATCTTGGAGCTCATGAATTACCTAGATTCTGGGATCTTACATTCTTTACCTTGGTATTTAAGCCAGGACCTACCTGGGGCAATATGGAGACTATTACACATTAGGGAGCACCTCTGTGCCAGGAATGCCGTTTCTCCAATCTTCGCAGAAACCTTTTGAAGTCCATGAGATGCTCCCCATTCTGCAGGTACTTGGGGGCTCAGGAAAATGGTTTGACTTCCTAAGATTGTGGAGATGGTGATGGGAAGGTCTGAAACACCCCTGGCCCAAGCTTAAGACATGTTGGATGAATGGGTCTCTGATCTTTGCAGCTCTCACAGAATGCAGGGTCATGCATTCTGGGCATGGTACACCTTCCTAGGTACAGTGGCCTTATTGTGAGGGCATCGGGCTTCCTTAGCTACATTTCATACAATGCATCGTACTTGGAATTGGAAAGACACAGCCAATGGTCTGGGTGGTCTGAGCAGTCAAATAGCTGCTGACGGATGCATTCTGCAAAAATCCACTGCAGCGATGTCTAATGAAGTGACACAGAGTGGACAGTGGCCTTTCCTGCTGCCTCTTACAGGCATGGAAACTCTGTGGATGAGCCTGAGTTTTAGATGAACTCCCTGAGTCATCACATCACCGTGTTAGGAAGAACCTCAGCTCTTTGCTCATCCTATGATGGTAATTGGACAAATGAAGTGTGCTAATGAGAATTCCATTTGGAACGAGTTACTTTTTCTCTATTCAGGTCACAATAAGTAATTTAGGAAAAGTCTAATTCTCCCTTGCTGTCTCTCAGATATGCAAATGAAATGTAGTAGTGCATTTTCTCCAGTATTTTCTGTAGTTGCCAAATCAGCAGCTATTAAAGTTGGATAATTACTGTAATTAATTTATGAAAGGGAGTGGGGGAAACCTCACAACAACAGATAGAAGAGTAAATCAAATGAGAAATGAGACCACACAAGAAAATGCTGAAACAAAACTGACGCGGGCCTCTGCAGATTTTGGTGCAGGAAACGGAGTGGAGAGTTTCAGTAGATGGCAGTGTTACTAGCAAGATGGAAAATGTGTTTTCCGTCATCTCCCTATAGGTCAGCTTGGTGGTTCCTAATACTCCCTACACCCATATCCACTTTACACTATTCACTTGCTCTTTCTCCCCTATGGATGAGAAACTGATGGCTTTCCACGGTGCACATGTCATCTTGGAGGCCACCACTTAACCTTATGGGTGTTCTCTTCTGTTTTATTTCCAGTGGTGGCCACGTTATATTTGTTCTGTGCACAATCTGGAGGTTCTTTTCCCCTCCTAAATGCTAGCACTATGAGCTGCTTTTGGAAACAGATACTCCAGCTGTTTTTCTGCTTCTGGCATCATCATCAATATTAGAAATTGGGTGGTGAGAATTTTACTATGCACAATGCAAAAATGGAGTCCAGCTCAGTTCTCTTGGAGCTGAGTTGGACCCAGAAAGAAGTAACTAATTGGGAATAAAGATACTTTCCCTTTCTAGCAGGCTCAGCAGCCGTGAGGGTCTGTCATAAGAGATGTGGCCGTGAGCTAGACTCTGACCAGTATTGGAAGGACTTTGCAGTCCCAGGTGCCACTCCACTTCCTTGAGGGCTACGGCTTCTAGTCAGGTCTTAGCTGAGGGGTGTTTGCCATGCACCAGACAATCACAATGCAGAAAGTAGAAAGCCAGGTCTAGTTTAGCAGAGGTTGAACCCAGGCTGTGGAGCTGCCCATGTGATATGTTTGCTTTTGTGAATAATTACAGAACGCCTACTATGTGCCTCTGGGGATTCAGAGACAGATTTCACAGGACCTGTAATCTGGGGTGAGGATGGGAGGCAGAGAAGTGTAGAAGATAGTAAAACAACATCCTGATGGCAATAACAGAGGTTTGCCCACAGGTCCTTGGGACATAGGAGAGGAAAAGACTCAGAGAGGTGGAAAACCAGAGCTAAACTTTAAAGGAAAGGGATGTTCATGCCAGATCATGTAGAAGAGGGAGGGAAGAGAAGCTCAGACACAGAAAGAAGCACGAAGATGCCTATTTGGGGACTCTGAATAGTTGAGCTGGGCTAGAATAGAACACATGGACGAAAAGGCTAAAATAGTACACAGCTGCGCTAAAATAGAACACATGAATGGAACACATGGATGAATGGGGCTAGAAAGGTCATTTGAAGCCATATTGTGAAGACCTTGAATGCCGAGCTAAGAGAATGGAACTTCATTGGGTTGCCATTCATCTGCATCACTGTCATTGTCATCATTGTCATCATCACTATGTTTAATGAATACTTACTACAGAAGGCGACTTCAGGCTCTGAAAACAGCAGTCAGGTTTCAGCTGGGTTACCAAGCAGCCACAGAGCCATGGGAAAATTATTTAACCTCTGGTTCTTAACTTCCTTTGTATAGTGTGGGGATAATGTCATCTTCTTGAGGTATTATCATGAGGATTAGCAGAGGTTGAACCCAGACTGTGGAGCTGCCCATGTCATATATTTGCTTTTGTGAATAATTACAGAACACCTACTATGTGCCTCTGGGGATTCAGAGAGTGGAAAGCCATGTATGAAGCTTAGCATGGTGAGCAGAACACGCGCAGGGACACGGGAAGGAAGCACTTGCTAAATGGTGCAGCTACTATCATCAGTTGCTAAAGATTTACAAGCCTTTTGTCATTTGATTATTATAATAACCATGCAGGGTGGATATCAGTAGACCCATTTTGCAGATAAAGACTTGAAATTTGCAGGAATTAAGCAACAGAGTCAACATTGCTGCAATAGTCAGGGTACATGCCTGATATGAGGGCTGGAACTCCTGCTGCCCACCAAGTTGCCTTTCTCGTAGGGAAGTGGGAGGATACGGAAAGGCAGCAGCACAGTCAGGCCTGGACGTTAGCAAGACTGTTGTCATCCTCAGTTTGCATCTCGAGTCATTTTTTGGGTGCATTCCAGAGACCTAAAGGCTGCCGTGAAGACACTGCTGCCATGGAAGCCTCTGGAACAGCCTGGCAAGGCACAGAGAAAACTAGGTACAGGGCTGCATGTATCTATCCACTCATTTGTGCCTAAATTTAGAAAGCGTGCCACTTTCTGGAATTAGACTATATTTCAAACACCGAACTAATTGTATAAGTTTCAAATAACAAAAATATTGACAGCACTAATAGCCCTGGATAGCATTGCATAAGGGCAGGCTGTTTGAAAAGAGCCATTTCCACCAAGAAGAAAATTGATAAAGTAGGACTCTTGCTTTGTTAAGTTATAACACATTAGACATTCCAAATACATTCAAAATCTGTTTCTTATGCTGTTTCCCACTGAGCCCCTTACGCAAAGTATTTCTATTATTCCTCAGTGGGAAAATCTCAGATTCTAGTCAAAATCCAGTGAGAAGTCACAGTAGCCTCTTAAATAGAACAAATGTGGCTGGGTGTGGTGGCTCATGCTTGTAATCCCAGCACTTTGGGAGACCAAGACAGAGAGGACTGTTTGAAGCCAGGAGTTTGAAACCAGCCTGGACAATATAGCAAGCTCCATCTTTACAAAAAATTTTAAAAAATAGCCAGGCATGGTCGTGTGCGCCTGTAGTCCCAGCTACTTGGGAGGGTGAGACAGGAGGATTGCTTGGGCCCAAGAGGTTGATGCTGCAGTGAGCCATGATCATGCCATTGAACTCCAGCCTGAGTAACAGACTGAGACCCTGTCTCAATTAAAAAATAGAGCAAACAGACATAATCTCACATGGAGATGAAAGGATAACAAGCAAGGCTTCCATAGATGTGGAATGATGGAGTATAAGTTAAAGTTGAGTGGAATCAGCCCTTGCCTAATTATCAGCTGACCTTGATTCCAGTTCCTTTTCCATAGACATATATAGTCTACTTGCTTTCTCTGCATTTCAATTTCAACTACTCAGATTTGGCCTGGATCACAGAAATTGCAGAAATCAACATCTTGAATCCAGAGAGGTAATGAACACACATAAGTGAAGCCAGCTGAAGACAATAGACAGTGGTGGAGCTTGTGGCCAAAGGAGAGCACTTTTCTGTCTAAAAGGTGTCGACGTTTAATTAAGGGGACATGAAACAGAAACAGAAGCCCACCCAAACAAAGCCCACCAAATGAAACACTTCTCTAGGCCATGAACTTATGACCCATATGAGATACTAAATTCCACCTTTTTATAATCAGTGCATGACGCAGTGTCAAAATTGTGAGCCTTGGAGTAAGGCTTGTGTTGGTGTGTCAGAGCTGCCACCCATTAGCTATGTGGTCTGAGAAGTTTGATGAACCCTTTGAAGTCTCTGTGTTCTCATCGGCAAAATGAGTGTGATGATATTTTCCTGTTGAGAAGAGTAGGAGACAGCATAGTTGTAAAGTCCTTAGTACAGTCCCTGCCCCGGGTATGCATGCGTCAGGGGCTGGCTCCCCACGCCCCACTCCTTTTGCTTCTAGCTCTGATGGTCTGTGTTCTGGCCCATGGTATATAAAATTCTGAAACTATTAAGTAGAAGGTAATACATCTTAGGTATATTTTCAACTGATGTTACACTATTGATAAATTAATAGGAAGTTGATGCTGAACTGTATGTTAATATCTGCTCATGAGTCAGAAGACTGGGTACTTTCTCCGGCTGGTTCTGTACTTTATCAGTGATCTAAGTGAAGCTGAGTGTAGCTGGCCTAAGGCAGGGAGGGGAAGTTAGTCATCAGATGTCAAAATGGGGAGGAGAAGGGCCCCTACCAGCTTGAGCAAGGGGTCTGAATCCATGGGGTCAAAATTCAGTGGAGACAATGAGGCCTGTGCCATGTCTGAAGGCATGTCTACACTGGGTGGGGAAGGACAGAAGAGAGTGAGTCCTAGCAGTTTTAGGGCAAGGTCAGTAACAGTCCCAAGTGACTTCATATATGTCATATATGTCCTTCATTATATGAGGACATCATATAATGAATTTCACCTTTTGGGTATAGGTGAGCTTAGCATCCAGCTGGGTGGGCAGCTCTGGGCTGGGGCACAGCCATGTTCACTTCTACAACCCCCAGAAAGTCAGGACCACACTGTGAGGTCTCTGGCAGGCGGTCGTTCTACAGATGACCTTCTAGAGCAACAGGCCCTTACTCCCATGCTGGGGACCACACTGGGGACTGTTGTGCCAGGGCCTAGAATGGGTGTTAGGATACTGATTTGGGTTATGTCGGGTCAAGGACCAGAACTTAGAATGGGGACAAAAAAATTGGAGGGTGGTCCTGTCATCTGGAGCATCTGGTGGACGCTGCTTCAGAGACTTAGAGGCTTCTCAGATCAGCTGCACCAGAAGTGGGTGAATCTCTAAGCAGTTCTCAAAAGCAAGGCCAATGCTGGGTCTCCAGGCTTCCAGCCCTCCAGGACCAGCGATCTAAGGAGTTTAGGGCTCTATACACAGTCTTTGCTTTGCTCCATGTACTGGTGTGGGGCAGGGTATGACCAGCAGCAGATCAAGCCCCTTTGCAGGACACCCAAGGGCCCAGATGTTGCAACTCTGTCTCGTGACCCGCCAATTCTTTGAAAGACTGTGCTTACTCTCCCCGCCACCAGCCTTCACATGTGCTGTTCCCTCTTCCTGAAAGATCATTTTCCCCATCTGCCTAGCTCTCTCTTCATTATCCTTCAACACTTCATTGGCACATCAGTCTTTCTGACCATCTGTCAGCCCTCTGGGTTAGGTGTGCTTATTGTGTTTTAGAGTAGCCTGGGCTTACTAGGCGGCTATTCTGTCTAAGGCAGAGATGGGCACTAGGGAAACCAGGGTGAAGAGTCATGGTGTCGAGTGGCAGCACATGGTGCTGTGGTGTTGTGGGGGTGAGAGAGGAGAAGAGAGACAGAAAGAAACAGCCATAGTGGGGAATTTAACATGATTGGAGTATGGACGCAGTGCATCTGGTTGGGAAAGTCAGAAAAAGTTTCTTGATGAGAGGACCCATGAATTGTCTCTTGGGTAATAAGCGGGAGCTCAGCAAAGGGGTGGGATTGGAATGGACATTCCCAACTTCAGGCCTCAGTGGAAAAGGGCATGGTGTTCAGCAGAAGCTGAGACTGTCGCTACAGCTGCAGTACAGAGGGGACAAAAGTGGAGGACAGGGAGAAAAACGGCAAAGAGAGAAATATGCTGTAGATGTGAGATCCAGGGCTTCTGTTTACAGAATGATGGCATCTGCATGTAATTTGGAAAAGAAACAAAGTTTGGAGCAGGCACCCACCCACCCATACTCATCTAGGTCTTGGTTACAGATCTGCCGAATTGGGTCGAGGAAGCCAGGCCCTCGACTTGGGGATTCTGCTGGTTCCATGGGGGTTGGACTTTCTTACACCTAAACCACGATCACAAACTCCCAAGCCCACCAGGCCATATGGGCACCATGAAGCAGCATACCAGGCTGAAGGACCGTGGAAAATGGAAAGTTCATGCTCATATAAGGAGACCTAATTCTAAGTAGGCATTGGTAAAAGCCGTAACTTGTTACATAAAGCACATCTGTAGGCCCCATTTATCACTGACGTTTCATTTACAATCTTTGAAAACTTAAAGAGCTGAAGTCACTTAAAGTCCCTCATCTCTCTTCCAAAATCATCAAGAGCATTTCGACCAAACTGGAACAAGTGATTAATCCAAGTTTGAGTAGCTCAGTAAAGTCTCTAGTGTTTTCAGAGCGTATGAGTTAGGTGCACCTATTGTAGGCACTGGGCCTCCCTGTTGGTTTTTATGTCCGTGTGAGGATGACGTGGTTCACGTCCGGAAGATGCACATATCTGGGAATTCTGAACCCAACACCCATGCCTCTTTAAAAGGACCCATTGCTCCAGGACCCAGCCCTCACTGGGCTTTGGGGACAGTATTACTCTGGACCAAGAGAGAAAGTGGGGAACAGAGAGAGAGATATGTAAGAATGGACATCCATAGCCAGACAGAGTGGATTTAAAGACTAGACCGTTAAGTGGAGAATGCAGAAAATTCCTTAAGGCTGTCCCGCAAATCACTCTGTGCTAATTTGCCTTGCGGGCCCAGCCTGCTGGCCAACCTAGTGACCCTGCGCTTTTACCACTGAGTCCTAATTGCACCTCCATCCCCTCTCTGCATTGGAACTAATATGCGTTAGGAAAATCAATCCATTTGTAGGGAGAGAAACCACACTGGTTTCCTGCTACTGCTCATATTTTCACTAAAACCCCATTTTACTGGAACCAACACTGAAAAAAACCCAGCACATTTTATTCAAAACAAGGCAATATTGGTATTGACAGAGCTGCAGTGATAATGAGGATGATCAATTTTCCCTCCTCCATTATGGGGTATTGAGCAATTTTGGAGTAAACTTGCGGCATCATTAGACAAGATCAGCATTTCTCCCTTTTGAAAACTTTCTGCTTTTCTTTTTTGCATATTTAGATTTTAAGTATTCCTGCTATGATAGGGGGAAAGAAGCAAAACCAAAACAAACCCAAAAGTCCCCACAGCAATAAGTGAAGTGCCGGTAATGAAAACTGGAGGTTGTAGACATTTCTTTTTAATTCTTTTGAATAATACATTGTGATGTTATTTTTGCCTTTTGGTTCATACAGACTGCATCCCAACTCTCACCCTAAATTAAAAGAATGCAGCTACGAAATAAAATAATCTAAGTTCTGGGAGATGAGATATTCAGGGCAAGAGGATAGATGTTACTTTTCTGTTTTGAGGAGAAGAGAAGCAGGGGCTGAGCTTGGGTGGACGAAGGAAGAGGGAGGTAGAGCCTCAGAAAAAAAGGCCTGGGGAAGGGAGTCAAGGTCTTTGGGTAGATTTCCATGGGAAGAGTGAAAGTGATGGAATAGTTCAGAGCGAATTAGTTTTGGCATTTCTGCTTTCCGTTTCTGGTCCTTGTGGGGCTACACATGTCCATCTGCCAGCTCAGGCTGACTATGCAGACGCCACGTTCTGGGGAGGGGGACCCTATCTTCCAGGGAAGACCTCTCCTCCACATCAGTGACATCATGTGCTCGGGGAAATAAGGATGCTGGCAAATGGTCACGTCTCAGAATGACAAAATCCAGCCTGGGAAGGACGTCCCCCTGGAAACTGAGTCTAATGTAGTTTTACCCCCGTTCCCCCAATGCTCACCTTTTAACTCAGAAATGTTACTGAAGATGTCTTGGAGATGGGGACTTCTCTGAATGCCATCAGGTGAGGCAGGAGCTACAAGGCCCATGTGTCTGGAAGGCAGGCGGGAGGCTGTGAGAGGGACCTGGGCGAGCCATCTAATTTTTAAAACCATCTAGAAATTAATGATAAACAGTGTAAATGTCTTTCTCCATACATTTTAATCCTTGAAACATATGTGCTACAAAACTGTGTTAGCTACATATTGAAGAAAGTTATCTTACTTATTTCTGTCATTTAGTGCCAGAAACATACTCTTGACCATCTTTGGACAAGGAGCCCCTCAAATGACTACCCACGTGGAGAGGAAATCATGAAATGAGGTGACTCTGAGCATGAAGTTTGGAGTCAGTCAGGTTCCAGCGTTACCATGTGGCCCTGGGCAATTTCCTACTCTGGACTCTGCTTCCCCATCTGTAAAATGGGGATGATAACAGTGCCTCCCTCATAGGCTTCTCATAGTGATTGTATGATCCGTACATGTCGAAATGCCTAGAAAAGGGACTACCGTAGCCTAAATACCCAGGAAATATTCTCATCTTAGGATAAAATTTGGCCCTCCCAGGAGATGCAAGGCCTGGAGTCCCTTCTAACTTCAAGAGCTTTGTGAAATGTGTGAGAGGCTGTAGGGACCGCCCCACCTGCTGTGCTCAGATGTTGTAAATTCTCTGCTGGAGCACGTCTCACACAGTCCTGGGACAATTTGTCTGCCCACCTGTCTCACCTTTAATCTGTGAATCCCTTGAAAGCAGGGACAGTGTCTTATTCATCTTTAAAACCTAAAGCTTTACCTAGAAGATGATGTTGAGAGCCACCTCAGTCTTGTTTCAAAAAGAAGAGGAAGAGAGGAAGGAGGGACGACTCCAGGAAAGCTCTTACGGGGGAGTATGAGTAGCAGGTGTCTGAGACGTGAGGAGACCAGACCCCAGTCCTCCTTAGAGAAAGATTATTCAAGTAGTGCATTCATAGCTTCTCCTGGCTTCACTTTGGTGGACTAGACCTCATTTACATGGTCATAGATCTCCTTTCTTGAAACTACAAACTGCAGCAAAGGCATAAAATATGGAAAGAATGCTGGTGCTTCAGGTCTGGTTCCCTGGGAGTGGAGCCTGAGACAGGGGTCCAGATACGTGGGATTTGTCGAGGGAAGGACTCAGGAGAAGGGGAGTGATGGAAGTCAGGCAGGGAAGAAGCTGAAGGAGGATGTACTCACAGCGGTCTTGTCTCAGCTGGAGCCCCCGGGGTTCTGAGGTATGATTTGCACAACATAGTCCCCAGGGGCACTGGCCTCATTGGCTCCAGCCTGGAGTATGTGTGTGTATGCACACAGGCATGTATGGTACGTGCGCATGGTGTGTGCAGACTCATGTGTGTGTGTATGTAGGTAGTCGGCATGTAGGTGTGTGTGTGTGTGTGCATGTATATTTGGGTGAGTAGGGCTCCACAGCCCCTGGGCAGTGCAGCTCCTACCTAGTGGAGGGCAGTCCTGCAGAGAAGGGGAACCCATGACCAGTACACCTCTCACCTAGAGAAGGAGGTCTGTGTGGGGCACAGTAGGATCCACTGGGACAAGGAAAATTCCATTAAGATCTAACCTGTATCCCTCTCACTTAATACCATACCTTATCCAGCAACAGAGGAGAATGTGGAGTTTTTGTAAAGGAACACCCCACCCCATCCAAATCATTTATCTATCTGTAGATGGCTGGGAATTTCAAGGATTTATCTTTTCGCAATGAAAGAATGATTATAAAAGCAATGTGTGGTATTGGGCTCAAATATTTACGGCGCCCTCTGTATCCACTCTTTTCTATGTGCTTCAAGGGACATAAGCAGAGGGAAGTAGCTAGAAACCTAGTTTAGGGTAAGATAAGAGCAGAGCTGTTCATGTGGCAGCATGCACTTAGGACTGAGGGACAGGTGCAGGGTGATGGGAGAGTGGGCAGAGGGAGATGGCACCCAAGGAGTGAGAGTGGTCTCAGCAAAGGCTTCTCCCCAGAGACTTTAGTTGGCCTGCAGACTTTGAGTGTGGTTTGAGATGTCTGTGGTGGGGCCTGTGTCTGTCAAGGCAGAGTGTGTATGTGTGGCAGGCGGTACTTCTCTTAGGCTTGTACCCCCATGCAGATTTTACCTTTTACTCCAGGGGGTGCGAACTCCAACACAGAAACTGTTAGGGGAGTGAAGCCAGCTGGCGAAATGTGGGACCCCTGGAGGGCACAGCTCCCACCCAGCACCAGCCACCTCCTCCCACAGAGGTGCAAGCCAGCATGGCCAGATTGTCCCATCTTTTGAGAGGGGCAACAAATCTGGATTTTTACATGACATCTTCAGACTTTTCAATGCTAGCAATTAATTCAGAAATTGCTTAAACATTGTGCGGGTCAAACTCAGCACATCTAAGGGGCCGACCAAGCCTCCTGCCTGCAGGTATGTGGCCTCCATTTTTAGTCAATGACCTCTCCGCCCACTGACCCGGGCAGTTAGCATCCTGCCAGAGGCCACCTCCCACAGATCTGCCCCCTCAGGTGAGGAGGGCACTGGAAGAACGCTGAGATGGGCATGGATACAGTGGGGACTGGATATGGTGGGCACAGTCCCTTTGTTCCACAACCCACCCCA
Organism: Cacajao melanocephalus; assembly: GCA_963573385.1. Taxonomy (NCBI): domain Eukaryota; kingdom Metazoa; phylum Chordata; class Mammalia; order Primates; family Pitheciidae; genus Cacajao; species Cacajao melanocephalus. The sequence goes on from CAUYLG010020485.1 coordinate 38,868, forward strand.
GGCCAAGTTGGAGCCCATCAAAGCTGCACACAAGATGTTCTGCCCTGGAGGACTCACAGCTTGCTTTGGTCACATCTTAGCTTTCCGAGGAGATCCAGTGCTCCCTGGCCAGTCACATCCAGTCCCTGGTGAAGTCGGAGAAGAACCGCCAGGTCATGTGCGAGGCGGGCATGCTCGGGACCCTCATGGCCTCCTGCCACAAGGCCCTGGCTACCAGTGGCAGCCCCCTCCACTCACGCCTCATCAGGATCTTTGAAAAGCTCGCTTCCCAGGCCATTGAACCGGATGTGCTAAGGTACCACATGCTGCATATTCAGTGCCACCAGCCAGGCAGCCATGCCCTTTGCAGGGAGGGGTTGCGCAGTGGGCAGTGGAGAGATTGCAGGGACAGGTGCGAGGCATGGCTTTGTCCCAGCATTCAAGGCTGGAAGTCCATGGCCGAGCCTTGGGTCTGTGCCAGGCAGGGTGCAGGTGCCCACAAAGCAGACATAGCCCCCTTCATGGAGCATGTGGGGGACGGAGGGGGCTCCAAGGAAGTGGAGCTGCACTCTGAGGCCTGTGCAGTTCACTAGACAAGGAGAGGAGGGAACTGGGCCAGGAAGGCTCTGCTGGGAGGGGTGGGGCTGGGAGGGCCTGACTGCCCTGTAGGGAGTTGGGAGGTAAGTATGCAGGGACTGCAGACAGGGAGGGGGATGGGGCAGAATTCCCCTGGATCCTGCTGTGGGCTTTCCTACTGTCAGCCACTGCATGAAGGCACATTCCTGGAGAGCCATGACAGGGAGAGAAGGTGCAAAGGTGCACAGGGTGAGAAGCAGGGAGGAAACCTGGAAGACAAGGGGACAGAGGGAAGGGAAGCTGCCGGGGAGGGCAGGAGTCTCCCATGCCACCAGGAATGCCTGCCGAGGAGCCACCCACGGAGCGGTGGGCCCTGCCAGAGGAGACTGTGGTTATAGTGCTACATGGGAAATTCCATTAGAAACTTATAAACAGTTAGGACAAATTTATTTTGTGACAAATTTTTTTTTGTTACAACATCTGTCTTGAGACTCCTAAACTTACCAGCTGTCTGGTCTGGTCTGGCTGGCAGGGCAGAGACACCCCGTCTCCACACTGCTTTCAGAAAGTGTGTTCCAGGGGGGTGGGAAGGAGGTCAGGGAGCCCAGGGCATCTAGAACAGTGGTCAGGATAAAGTTGGAGAAAACTGTTGCCTGTAAAATGTCTTCATTTGGTTCTCTTGTATGTTATGTTCAGACAGTTTCTAGGTCTTGGAATTCCCTCACCTCTATCGGCCACAGTGAAAATCCCTGATTCATCTCATTCTCATAGAGGCAACCCTGGGCACTCAGGTGAGGTCAGAGGCAAGAACAGGGCAGGCTAATGGGAATGAAAAGATGATATGCATTCCTGCTGAGGGATCCTTTACAACAGATGGGAAAGCAAACAGGTTTAAACATGGTTTTGCTTGCTGCTCAACGGAGCAACTAAGGAAAAAGCAAAGAAATTTGTGGTCTCTGGAGAAAGACCATATCCTGATGGAGAAAGATGACCCCTGATCCAGCCATATAAGACAGATGACCCCTCTGGGTTCCAGATCATGGAAGCAGAGACAGAGTTTCCCTCATGACACAGCAGTACCTGGCAGTGCGCTAGACAGAGCTGTGGAGGGAAGGCTTCCACACAGCTCACACCTCAAGGGCATATCAGGGCTTTGGAGGCCCAAGATGCAGATGGTACCCCTGTGTCAGGCCTGGTACCTGGGGGATGCTGGCACAGGAGACCAGCTTAGGGAAAAGAAAGCCATGGACACCTTGACTGTAAGATCACATAGGACCTTAGGGTAACAGGCAGGCCCAGTGGAGAAGCAAGGGTGCAAGATCAGGGTTGGGGCTGGCAGCCGCTGTGGGAGCCCAGAGCTTTCAAGGAGATAGGCTGCTATGAAGGAAAGTGTGGGCTTGGTGAGCAGACACAGAGCCCCAGTGAGTAACTCCAGGGGGACAAGCCAGGGACAGAGATGGCAGTAGAATATGCTATGCTGGAAAGGAAATATGTGCTGGAATGAAAGAGAAAAGTTTCTAGAAGGAGCAGGTGAGCAACACGGTTCCTTGGTTCCTTGTCATCAGGCTCAGCAGGGGGCCCGGGTCAGGGGCCAGGGAGCTGCCCTCAGTGGTAGTTAGGAAGTGCCTGGTGACTCTGCAGAACTCTCTTTTCTGGGCTGTGGTAGATACTTTGGGGTTATTGTCAGAAGTGGTGCAGAAATGCTTTGAGCAGAGACACATCTCTTCTCTTGCTTGCTGCCCTAGGGTCACAGACTGCACAGGGCTCGGCTGAGGGGCCCAAGGGATCTGCCCCAGATGCTAGCCTGCACCCTGGAGTCACACAGGCCCCGCCGCCCTTGGCGGAATCCCAGGATTCAACCACTGCCCTTCAGACGGCGCTGAGCCTCATCTCCATGACCTCTCCACGCAACCTGCAGCCTCAGAGGGCAGCCCTGGCCCCATCGTTTGTGGAATTTGACATGTCCGTGGAAGGTTATGGGTATGACAGGCTTTCACATACTTAAAATACACTTCATTAATTTTGCAGTGCTTCTGATGAATTATAATATTGATTACAAACTTGTAGTTCTCATTGAATCTCACCACTCAGCAGAGGAAAATGTCTGGGTCATGGACACCCGCCTACTCAGTGGCCTCCCATGGGCTGTGTTCTCAGCTATGGAGGGCCGAGACCCTCCTTCCCCTGGTGTAGCTGCATTCTGGAGCACCCTCCAGCTCTGCCTGTACTGCAGTTCCTTCCCTTAGGCATCCTACCGGCACCAGCTGCAATCCATCTTTGAACCCTGTGGTCTAAGGAGGGTTACAGTGCCAGCAGGAGGGTGGAGTGGGACGATGCCGTGGCCCACACTAGCTGTGCCAGTGCAAGAGGTTGGCTTGCAGTCCAATGATCTGAGACACTTTTCTGTTTCCAGCTGTTTGTTTATTCCGACCCTGTCAACCGTTATGGGAACCAGCACCGAGTATTCTGTCTCTGGAGGAATTGGGACAGGTAGGTGTTTTTCCCAGGTGATTCAGCTCTCCATCCCTTCCCAAGAATGAGTCTTCAGGTCGCCTTGATTGCAGATTTTTACTTGGTGTTTCAAGAAAATGTAGCTGTGCCGGGCATGGTGGCTCACACCTATAATGCCAGCAATTTGGGAGGCCAAGGCCGGAGGATTGCTTGAGGCCAGGAGTTCCAGGCTGCAGGGAACTGTGACTGAACCCCTGCACTCCAACCTGGGCTACAATGCAAGACCCAGTTTCAAAAAAAGCAAAGCAAACATGAGTCTTCCCTTTGGTCCTGAGTATCTGCATATGAGTTGTTCTTCAACTTTGCTCTTCTTTTAGAGCGAGGGGTTCTGTTCATTGTGCTTCCCAAGGGTCCAGCCCATAGCTAGGGACTCAACTGGCACTGTTGGACCGAGCCTGGGTTTGGCTCATTTTGCTGGTGACTGATGTAGGCTGAGATGGACACTACCCGCCTTAGATCTCTCACTGGAGAGAAATATGAGTTGGGCTGATGGCCATCGAGAACAGACCAATCTTCAGCAAGTGGCCCCTGTGCACAGAACTGCACTCAGCTGAAAACCTGCTGGGCAGGACAGTGCAAGCGCCCGATGCTGCCTGAGTCACACACTCTGTTAGGAGAATTGGGTTTGGGGTTTCTATGGGAGTGTGGATGCTGGGGAGCCATTACCTTCATGACCTCTTTCCATGTGAGTTGGCACCAAGTCTGAGGACACAGCAGCTGATCCTGCCTGCTCCATGAGGACAAAAGATCTGTCTGTATCGCCAACCTTGTTATGGGATGGGAGGGCACATGGCATTCTTAGACTGGTGCTCTTTTCAATCCAAGGTTCAGCTGAGCTAGGCCAAGGTCCTCTACCCCACAGAGCACACTGCCTGGCTGTAGATCAGCTGACCTGGGGCCCACACGTGACAGACCTCAGGGAGATTGAAGTCCTCTCTGCTCTCTTGGCAAGGCAGAGTGCCATGATGGGGAGGAGATAACTGGTGATTAGGCAAGGCACCCAGTCGGTGCTGTACCCAAGCTAAATCAGCACCACAGTGAATCTGACCACACTTGCTAGGCGGGACAGAACAAAGCCTGAGGGCATGCCTGTGTTTCCACCCAGGTGCTGTCAGACCGTTCCCTCCTCCCGGAGGCCTGACCTTCTCTTGCTGGTTCCTGATCAGCCATCACGGAGCTGCCACTGAGGGCCACCCGCTGCGCTTCCTGACACTGGTGCGCCACCTCTCCAGGACCGAGCAGCCCTTTGTCTGCTTCTCCGTCAGCCTCTGCCCAGATGACCTCTCTTTGGTTGTTTCTACAGAAGAGAAGGAGTTTCAGCCTCTGGGTAAGGTGCTGGAATCCAAAGCCAGTTTCATCCACATTTGGGGAAATGGGGCTAAGTCAGAAGCTCTCAACACAGGTGTGGTTCGAAGCCTGGTGACCTCCTGTTTCTCCTCATCCTTTGAAATTACTCCCTTGGGTTCCACACCTGGTGAAAGGTCTACAATATTTGTTGTGGTTCACTGTGACCTGGGCTCCAGGCTTGTAACTGTCAGGCAAACAAGGCCCCAGTCCTTGGCACAGCTTCAGAGGTGATGCTCAGTGGCTTTCCAGAAGCTTCACCCTGGCAGAACAGTCACAATGGGACCTGGGGCTTTGCCTGGCTGGGAGACAGACTGCATCCTCTCCTGAGCAAGGTTTGTGAAGAACACACATAATTTAGCTGGAGCCAAAGCAGCTACAGACATGCCCATGTATGCTCAACCCCAAACCCAGAAGGCTGGCCCATGTTTGGCATGGCGCCCAGGGCAGCCCCTCCTTTGGCAGTGTTAGAGGCTGGCCCTGGCTCTGCCCTTTCGAGTCCAGCATTGTTCTCCAGGCTCATTTTCCTGAGATGGTCAAGTCCAGTGGATTCTAGCCACTTGTTCTTCTCCTGTGTCCTGAGAGTGTCACTGTTTCATAGGGAAAAACAGTGGGAGGCTCTGTAACACAGTGGGAGTGGCTGACACCCTTGTACACAGCACAGCTGCCTATCCAACCCCCTGGGACTCGGCCTGCGATGGTGTCCCTGTGGAGGTAGTCTGCCTTGGGGTAGACCTGAAGCCTGGCTTCTGGGTTTGAATCCTGGCTGCATGACCTCGGGCAAGTCACCCAACCTCTCTGTGCCACAGGTTGGTAAATTGGGCGTGTGAGAGCACCTACCTCACTGGGCTGCTGTGAACATGACATGAGTCGATATTTGTAACATGCTTAAAACTGGCCCAAAGGAAGAGCTCAAAGAATGATTGCTGCTATTGCTGCTGCTACGGTCATGTTTCATGAGAGGAGGGGCTAAGGGCTCCTTAGTACAAGGCCCACAGTGGTTGATGGCCCTCTGCCCTCCCTGTTCTCCTGGGTTACTGCAGCGTGGCACCACACATGAGACTCAGTGTTTGTGCTGTCTTCCAGATGTCATGGAACCTGAGGATGACTCTGAGCCTTCTGCAGGACGCCAGCTTCAGGTCAGGTGTGGCCAGCTCCTGGCTTGTGGTCAGTGGCATCACTTGGCTGTGGTTGTCACCAAGGAAATGAAAAGACATTGTACAGTTTCCACCTGTCTGAATGGACAGGTCATTGGCTCCGCCAAGGTGAGATGGCTCCTCTAAGTTGCACTTGCCCCACAACCATACCTCCTGCTACGACCCTGAAGTGGCCTCTGTTTCATTCTGTGTTTTGTTGTTGTTGTTGTTTGTTTGTTTGTTGCTAGTGGGGTTGGCATCTAATGAAATCCCCCTTGATGTTCAGGGAACTTGGCTGAGCTCAGACATGAAAAGGGCATGTTTAGAAAATGCACTGTTTTGAGTCTTTGTGTATCCTTGCATGTGAGATGGATCTAGATACAGCATACCTATGGATTTTAGCTTTTTATCCAATTTGCCTGTCTGTGTCTTTTGATTGGGGCATGTAGATCCATCTCACATGCAAGGATACACAAAGACTCAAAACAGAGGGATGGAGGAAGACATACTAACCAAATGGAGAGAAAAAAAAAACAGAAGCTGTAATTTTCGTCTCTGTTGAAACAGACTTTAAAGCAACAAAGACCATAAGAAACAAAGAGGGACATTACATGGCGATGAAAGGATCAATGCAACAAGAAGAGCTGACGATCCTAAATATATACGCACCCAATACAGGAACAGCCAGATACATAAGGCAGGTTCTTAATGACTTACAAAGAGACTTGGACTCCCACACAGTAGTAGTGGGAGACTTTAACATTATACTGTCAATATTAGACAGATCAACGAGATAGAACATTAACAAGGATATCCAGGACTTGAACTCAGACCTGGAACAAGTAAACTTGACAAATATTTACAGAACTCTCCACCCCAAATCCACAAAACATACAATTTTTCTCAGTATCATATTACACCTATTTTAAAAGTGACCACATAATTGGAAGTAAATCACTCCTCAGCAATTGCATAGCATTTCACAGGCTCAAATAAAATATTGGTTGGCTGCTTGTTTGTTATTTTCATCCCTTATTCCTTCCTGTCTCCATTGTTAAGCACAATTATTGGCATGAAAGAGGTTTTTAATACCCATTTTTAGACTGCATTCTAGCCTGGGCAATAGAACAAGAATCCCATTCTCTCTCCTTCTTTCTCTTCTTTCTTTCTCTCTTACATTCTTTTTTCTTTCTTTCTTTTACTCTTTCTTTCTTTTCTCTCTTTTTCTTTCTAAAAAAAATACATAAGACAATGTTCACAATACAATGTTAAGTGAATCAAGCAGAATGTACATTTGTAATTACTAGCATCTTCTAAGTATATAGCTGTATATATTTATTTATATACAGACATTTCTAAACATATGAATAATGATATAGACAAAGTTTAGGTAGAAATACATCAAGATGAAATACTGACTAACTCTGGATGGTGGAGTTATAAGTGATTTTAACTTATTTTATGTACTCTTATTGAGAAATTTTATTTATTGAACATTAAAGTAGAAATGACTGGCTGTTGACAAAAATACATTATTCCTCTTCCATAGTGTGGAGTTTTGCTAAGAAAAAGCTACTGAGCAGATGCTATGTTTCCCAGGCCCTCTTGTATCTAGGTAGCACCCTTTGATTCCATGCTTGCCTATGGAATGTGAGAGAGTGGAAGACATGCAATTAAAGAAGCAACTGTACCTCTCCATCTACTTTTTCCCTCAAAGGGGACTCTGAGATCCTAAAAGTTGACAAAGCCACATGGTGGAAAGAACTTGGGTCCTTGAGTGACACCTTGGAAGCTGCCTGCTAAGTAGAACACCTATATTTTCTGATTATCCAATCAAAAATTAGTGTTCTGTTGTTAATCAAATTCATTTGCCCGATTTTCCCTAAGAACAGACCCTATAAAAAAATTATAGGCAGATAGTTTTTTAGGGATTTATTGAGAGAGCCAGAATGAGAAGTCAATGAAGTGAATTAGAGATGGAGAAAAAGGCATTATAAGGATATAAGGACACATTGTTGAGGTGACCCTCACTGCAGACAGCTGGTGCACGATCCCACCAGGACTTCTGAAGAGGCACATAAGTTCATCTCAGAACAGCGCACCTGTGGAAAAGAAGGAGGGAGCACTTATACGTGTGCTCTCATCTTCAAGTGGTCAAGAGCTGGTCCCTGGGGCGTTGATTCTCCGGCTTCCAGGCTGTGTATGATTGCACACAGAGTATGCCATGCAAGTGTTCCTTGCTAAGCAGTCAGAGATGTCCTGGGGCAAAAAGATGGAGGTACCTAACGCATGTCTGAGGCAAGGTCTTGTTATGTCATGCCTGAAGTAAGCCATTCATGACTGACATGGTGAGGTTCAAAGGCTTTGAAGTGGTATAGAAGAAATATACAGAGTCATTGAAAATGTATAATTGGTTTATTACAGTATGTAGCCTTGCATTAACTAAAATAAGCATATATTACTCTTACAATTAGAAAAGTACACAAGCATATTTATATACATATACTTGTTTGGTTTTGCAGCATCTCTCGGTATTTTTATGACATTTACTTCTTTTGATTCATGTTGAAAGCATAACTAACAAGTGAGCCACACCAGGCATCTTTTCCTCCTCAACCATTCAACCACCAAAGTCAATCAATCCCAAGTCTTAAGCAGTGATTGGAACGTCCCCTGCCGTCACATCTGTTGACTCTGATTTAGTTGGGTCCTTCATAAGTGCACCCATGAATTGTTGCTAGAGGTTCCAGTCCTCCTATTTATATTTTAATATCTAATATTAATTTGAACTGTGGTAAATCCCTGCTTAAAACCTACTTCAAGGGCTCCGTATTGCCATAAAATTCAAGCTCTTTATGTGGAATTCTACACACTTCATAATCCAGCCCCATCGCAGATGTCTAACTTCACCTCCATTATGCCCTATGCTATACCTGGCACTTAAGGAAGACAATAGTAATTCTCAGGAAACCTCAGGACTTGTCATGCCACCTGATTCTGAGCATGCCTCTCTATACTGGGAATATTCTCCTTGATGATTTCCCCTAGGGCAGGGATTGGCCAACTACAACCCCCTGACCATGAACTAAGAATGTTTTGTTTTGTTTTGTTTTTGAGACAGAGTCTTGCCCTGTCGCCCAGGTTGGAATGCAATGGCACAATCTAGGCTCACTGCAACTTCTGCATCTCAGGTTCAAGTGATTCTCCTGGCTCAGCCTCCCAAGTAACTGGGATTACAGGCATCCACCGCCATGCCTAGCTAAGTTTTGTATTTTTAATAAAGATGAGGTTTCACCACGTTGGCCTCGCTGGTCTCAAACTCCTGACCTCATGATCTACCCACCTTGGCCTCCCAAAGTGCTGGGATTACAGGCGTGAGCCACCACATTTGGCCAAGAATGTTCTTTTAAAAAATATTTGTAAATGTTTGAAAGAAATGTTTAAAAGGTAGTATTTTGTGACGTGAACAATCATACGAAATTTAAATTTCATTGCCCTTAATACAAATTTTCTCAGAACATGTCCATGCTTGCTTCTTTGTTCATATATTGCCTGTGGCTTTTTTGGTGCTCTAAAGCAGGGATTCCCAACTCCCAGGCCAAGGACAGGTATGGGTCTATGGTCTGTTAGGAACCAGGCTTCCCAGCAGGAGGTGAGCAGCAGGTGAGCCAGCGTTACCACTTGAGCTCTGCCTCCTGTCAGAGTGAGGGGCATCAGATTCTTCTAGGAGCAGGAGAAAGGACCCTCCTGTGATCTGGGCATGCAGGGGATCCAGGTTGGTCGCTCTTCATGAGAAGCCAATGAATGCCTGATGATCCGAAGTGGAACAGTTTCATGATGAAACCAGGCCCATCTCCTGTCTGTGGAAACATTGGCTTTCACTAAACCATTTCTGGGGGCAAAAGGTTGGGGACCACTGCTGTAAAGTAAGAACTGGGTAGTTGTGACAGAGATCTGCAGCCTACAAAGCCCAAAATATTTATTACCTGGCTTTTTACAGAAAACATTCAGTAAGAATTTCTACTCTTCCTTGTCAAGCCTGCCCATGAAGGGCCATTCCAGATCTCTGTGTGCACAACATTCAATTCTTACCTACAGAAACACACTTTTCTTACCTAACAGTGAATCATGCATGTACATATCTTCTCTCCAGCCCTGCCTCATGCCTTCTTGGAAGCCAAGATCATGTCTTATTTATCTCTGACTATTTCCTGCCACTAATACGGTGCCAAGTACACAATGAGACTCAGCCAATATGATTGAATTTGTCTAATTCTGAGCCCCAATTCCAGACACCATGGCTTTTTTTTTTTTTCCTTTTTTTTTGGAAAGTAGGTGGTTAATAGCATGGGATAGGGAGTTTCACTACCTGATTTGATTCTGGATCTGGCACCTAAAGCTGAGCAACCTTAGGCAAATTATCTTAATGTTTCTAAGCCTCCCTATCCTCACTGACCAACAAAGATATAGATGGCAACTATTTCATAGACTTGTTGTGAGAATTACATGCAAATTACTGTTCAACGTGCTAAGCACAGTGCGAGTGCATAGTACATTTCCAGTTAATATTAGCTATTATGATGATATTTGCATAGTTCCTAAAGCTTAAATGAAATCCTGGGGTCTCCTGAGAGACATTTGCTGACCAAACAATATCCCCTGCATGCACGGCTGGACTGCGTTACTTGTTTTTCAGCTATTTTAATGCGCACGTTTGTTGTTAAATGAAATGATGTCTTTGTAGAGGCAAGGGAAAAGATCGACTTGAAAACAGTCTTTTCATTTTATCTAAGAATCTCCCTCAATCTTGTTTTGCCTACATCTATCTTCTTCCCGCTGGGTTTGTTTTCCCTTTCTCTCCGTATTTCTTTCCGCCGGCTATGTCTCTCACTGCTTTCTCAAATAGTTTGATTACTTCATTTTGCTCTTTCATCCCTTTCAGTCTAACTTCCTTCCTCCCCACCTCGGGTATCTTTCCTTTACTGTATATAGATTTTACTATTTCTTAGCTTTTTTCTCTTTTTCCTCTCCCTTCACTTTTTAAAATTTTTGTGTCTCCCCTTTTCTGTTTACCCTCCCTTTCCCTCTCTCTCTCCTATCTGTTTTTACTTTCTACCTCTCGTTTGGTCTTATAACTCTTCCTTTATCTTTGAAATACAGGTTTTCCTATCTTTCTTCTTTCTTTTCTTTCCATCCTATTTTCCTCTCATTTTGCTTTATTTCTGTCATCTCCTTATTATATCCCCAGATTTTCTTTTTTCTTCTTCTTCCTTGTTTCTGCCTCCTCATGCCACCTACACTGGTTTCTCTCCCTGGGTCCTGTGTGGGATCGAGGCAGCTCTGGCTTCCAGATGGCCAGTAGATCAACAAAAAGCTATTAGTCCCCTAGCAGAGGAAGAAGTCAAGCTGTTTGAGAGATTCTGGTGCTTGGGGAGAATCTCAAGGCCAGGCAGAAAATGAAGTGGTCAGGAAGGAAGAGGAGGTGGTGTTTCACAGAACAAAAATAAAATAGGTGAGAAAAAATGAGACGGAAAAACAAAGATTTACGACACAAGAGAATTTAGTTGGAATGAGATTGTCATCAGATCAGCTGGGAGGAGAGATTGGAAAAACAAGCTTGTTAAAGTGAATTCTTTGTCATAACCACGAGCTTTTTATTCTCAGCTTGCCTGCCTGGCTTCTCAACACTGTTTCGTTCTTTCATAACCATTCTGCGTGATCCTTTTCTTCTCACCATACATCACTATTTACCCAGTCCTGTCAGATTCTCATTTACTGACTGATTTTCTTGAGCACTTTTGAGTTCTAAACCAAGAGTTTAGAAATAGATCAAGTAGTATAAAGGTTAGAAGTGCAGATTCAGGATTCAGACAGAACTTAGAATTGGCATCCAAAAATCAGGCTCTTTTTGTTATGCAAGAATACTTTAAAATTACTTGTATCTATTACTGAGCACAAGTTTTGGAACAGATTAAATTGAATTATAATCCTGTTTCTCCACTGCTAGCTTTGGGATCTTGGTAATTAGTTAACTTTTCTAATCCTATGCATTTTTATCACAATGATAACAAACCTTACTTTCATAGATAGGTTTGAGGTGAGGAATAAATGAAATAACTGAGGGCAAGTAAGTGTAGCAGGAAGGTAATCCAATCAAGCTCTCTTAATGTGTGCTGGCTCATTATTACTACTTTAATAAATAGGCCCATCATCCCTATATTATGAGTTGAGGCCAGCTTTTCTGGATTACCTTCCTGCTGCCACTCCAGATCAAATGCTCTTTGATGCTGCAAGGATTGCCTCCTTATTAAGATTCACTTTCTTAGATTGGTGCCCAGGAAACACCATGATTTGCTCAGCAGAAAGATTTGTGTTTTGGCAGAATTCAAAATTATGTTAAACCACACCCACCCGCCCATTTCCATATCCTACCCCTCCTCTTGGTTCCTACCAGGGAAGGAGAAAAGAAAGGTTGAGCCATCTTCCAAGAGACCCAGCACACTCCATGAGTTCACCACTTCCAGGTTAAAGAGTAATCCAGAATTCAACATGGGTCAAACAAACTCCACCCTTCCATCCCTTTGGAGGATTTTGACTCCCAATGAGAATCTCATCATAAAAACCATTTCTTTCCATCTCTCTCCTTTCCACCACAAACTCCACCATACCCACAGCCCGCCCTTTAGAAACATTCTTTCCACGCACCTCATGTTTTTAACCTTGGTATTAGAAGGGTAAAACAATGCTGGAAATCTCCAAAAGTAATTTCACCGAGTCCTGCATGCGTCATTTCAATACAGAGGGGCAGCAGCCTGTAAGCCAAAGGGACACAGAAAGGTTTACTGCACACTTTGCTGACCTGGGATGCTACAGATGCCTCTCAGCAAGTTCCTCTGTTATACTTTACCTCAGTTTCCTTGACAGCACAATGGAAAGGAATCTTTAGAGTTGTTTCTGGATCCAGCATGACACATTCAGAATTCTAAGCTCTATTGTGGTGAATGCAGATATCCACAGAGCCTTTGCTTTTACTTCTGTGTTCATTACCTGGATACTAGTATACCTAAAAACTTCACCAATTCTGTCCTGTTTCCCAACTTCAGGACATAAAATTCCAAAAGCACACATGCCCAAAAAGGGCTATAGGGAAGAACTACTTTCCTGAGAAGTAATAGCAGCTGTGTGTGACAGTGAGTTATAATTCCAATACCAAGCCATTGAATTTTAATAATAATGATGTTGGGGCCTGGCACAGTGGCTCATGCCTGTAATCCCAGCATTTTGGGAGGCCAAGGCAGGCTGATTACTTGAGGCCAGTAGTCCAAGACCAGTCTGGCCAACATGGTGAAACCCCATCTCTACCAAAATTACAAAAATTAGCCAGACATGGTGGTACATACCTGTAATTCCAGCTACCTTGGGAGGCTCAGGCACGAAAATTGTTTGGACTCAGGAGGCGGAGGTTATAGTGAGCTAATGTCACTCTACTCCAGCCTGGGCTACAGAATGAGGCTCTGTCTCAAAAAACAAAAACAAACAAACAAACAAAAGATGTTTGGGGTTACCATTTTTTCAGATTTCAACTATAAAAAAATTCTGAAAAATGACTTAGCAGAGAAAAAATTTGCGGTGATATATAGTTTGGTTATTTGTCCCAGTCCAAATCTTACGTTGAAATACAATCCCCAGTGTTGGAGGTGAGGCCTGGTGGGAGGTTTTTGGATCATGGAGGTTGATTTATCATGAATCAATTGGGCTACGCCCTTGGTGATATGTGAGATCTCACCCTGCCTTTTCATAAGATCTGGGTGTCTAAAAGTGTATGGAGTCTCTCCCTCCGCTCTTTCTCACTTGCTCCTGCATTCACCATGTGACATGCTCCCACCCACTTCGCATTGCACCATGAGTAAAAAAAAGCTCTCTGAGGCCTCTCCAGAAGCCAAGTGACATCAGCACCATGTTTCTACAGCCTGCAAAACTGTGAGCCTATTAAATCTCTTTTCTTTCAAAAATTCCTTTTCTCAGGAATTTTTTTATAGCAATGCATTTCTTTATAGCAATGCAAGAACAGTCTAAGACAGATGAAGAGATGAGAAAGGGAAAAAAGGAGTTTGGGTAATAATATTCTGACAAGCAACCAAGGTAATCCAATGCAGGCATGGGTCTCTCTTCCAGTGTATGTTTTATTCTGATTGTCTCTTTTAGCTAGGAATTGTAACTTCATCAGATGGGCTTCTCACACGTTGAAAAGTAGATACCTATTGTAATGCTGGCTTCATATCTCCAAATGAAACACTAGGCAATGAAAGAGAGAACACAGTTGCCAACAAAGGGACTTAATTATAGCAAATAATTTTATGTTCTAGAAAGAAAAATACATTTAAGGTGTTAAAGAGAAGCCAAAGAAGGATGGTTAATAAAATTTTAAAAAAGGAAGAAATAGGAGAGGGATCTCACAAGGTAAAAAGTGTGGTATAACAGAAAAGAGCATTGGATTGGGAATAAAGAGACTTGGCATCTAATCGAAATGGTACAAACTACCTCTTGATGCTGTGAGCCTCCATGTACCTTAGTAGACTTATGTGTAAAAGAAAGAAACAGCTGTTCCTACCCTTCCCATGATAAAAAGTTGCTGTGAGAATCAAATGAGATCAGAGCAATAGAGGTGCTTTGTTAACTGTACCCACTTAAGAGACATTTTTATTATAAAATGTTGGATTCATTCTAAGTTTACTAACATGTGGTGCATCCCAGAGAGTCAGGGTCTTGGCTCTCTTAATGAAATCACAATCCGTGAATGAGTCTTCTTAATCTTCTTCATGTGGCAGTCTTCCCTTTGCCTGAGGAAAAGACACTGGAGGACTAGAAGTCACCAGGTTGGATGGAATTAAGGGATAGACCTAAGGCACTCCCTCTGTTTTCTCTGCTTGAAGGCCATTGCTCAGGAGGAGGCATGGGTTTGTTCTTTAGGCAATCAGAGCAATGGATCATCCTGCTTCTCTTCTGTGCTGGTCTAGAGGCTTTATTGATAAACAGAAACATGGCCTTTTTTTCGCATCTGACAGTAGGAAAATTCTTATAATACAGTCATAGTGCAATAAATACCATTTGCAGTAATGTACTCCAGCAAACTTACTTTACCGGAAGTCCTCGCCAACCATTTTTAACAATGTGACTATATACACGTATTTCTCACTGCTGATTGGATTAAACAGAGATACTGCTCAAAATTGGTCTAGTTATAGTTTCTTCCTGAGAGTTTGGGGTGGAGAGAGAGAGAGAGAAAGAATTTTTGGTTATTAGGACTGTAAATCCAGATTCTATAATGACATGTGCATCTTTCTCTTTCTTAGTATTTCTAAGTAGATTGAAAAAGTGAGGAAAGTTACTGGGCTGAGAGAAGATAAAACAAATCAAGATAAAATTAACATGGTTTATTTCACCTGAGCCCCAGTATCATGCTGTCTCAGTTGAATCTTTACCTCAAGGAAACATAACTCTCTCTTTTATGCTTATAGTAAGGCCTCTTTTCCTTTTAGTTATCTAGAATTAGTTGCTGAGTCTTGAAGCCAAATAAATAATTTATTCACAAATTCATATCAATTGTATGCAAAGAGATCTGAGATTAGGAGCTAAGCAGCATGAGTTCTAGACTGGACTCTCAGGTAATATTTATTATGTGTGTTAGGCCACTCTTGCATTGCTGTAAACAAATACCTGAGACTATGTAATTTGCAAACAAAGGTGTTTAGTTGGTTTATGCTTTTGCAGGTTGTGCAAGCATGGCACAGGTATCTACTCAGGTTCTTGGGATGCTTCGGGGAGCTTTTACTCATTGCAGAAGGTGAGGCAAGAGCAGGCATCTCATGTGGCAGAGCAGGAGCAGGGGGTTGGGAGAGGTGACACACACTTATAAATCACTGGATCGTGTGAAAACTCACTCACTTTGGTGAGGGCAGCACCAAACCAGAAGAGATCCTTCCCCATAACTCAAACACCTCCCACCAGACCCCACCTCGTACACTGGGAATCACAATTCAACATGAGATTTGGGGAAGAGATATATCCAAATTGTATCATTACACCCTGGACCCCCATATCTCATCCTTTTCACATTATAAAATATAATATTACCTTCCCCAAAGTTCCCCAAAGTCCTAAATCATTTAAGAATTAATTCAAAAATCCAAAGTTTCATCTGAGACAAGATAAATTCCTTCCACCAATGAGCTTGTAAAATCAAAAATAAGTTAGTTACTTCCATAATGCAATTAAGTACATGGAAAGGATAAAAATTCAAGTGCCAAAAGGGAGAAATTGGCCACAAGAAAGGGGCTGTATTTCCCATGCAAGTTTGAAACCCAGGGTAGTCATTCAATCTGGAAGCTCAAAAGTAATCTATTTTGACTTCATGTCCCACATCCAGGGCACAGTGGTACAAAGGGTGAGCTTTCAAGGCCTTAGGCAGCCCCACCCCTGTGGTTTTGTAGGGTTCAGTACTTGCAGCTGCTCTCACAGGTGCCTAGAGATTTTTCCAAGCACAGGGGGCAAACTGCCAGATGCCAGTGGATCTACCATTTTGGGGTCTGGAGGACAGTGGCCCCCTTCTCACAGCATGACTAGGCAGTGCCCCAGTGATGACTGTGTCGGGGTTCCAAACTCACATTTCTCCTCCGTACTGCCCTAATAGAGGTTCTCAGTGAAAGCCTGCACTTGCAGCAGGCTTTGGTTTGGGTACCCAGGATTTCTTATACATCCTCAGATATGTAAGTGGAGGTTGCCAAGCCCCTTTCACTCTTGCACTTTGTAGGCTGGCAGACTTAATACCACATGGAAGCTGCTAAGGCTTATGGTGACTTGTCTTTTCCAAATCAATAGCCCTAGATGTACTGGAGCCCTCTGAGCCACAGCTGAAGCTAGAGCTGCCTGGATGCAGGGAGCAGTGTCTCAAGGCTGTGCAGGAAGGCACTATCCTGGGCCTAGCCCACAAATCCATTTAGTTCTCCTAGGTCTCCAGGCTTGTGATGGAAGAAACTGCCTCAGATATATTTGAAATGCCTTCAAGCCTTTTTTATTATGTAAATCTTGTAGCAAATGGTTGCTCCACAACCTGCTAGAATTCCTCCCCTGAAGCAGTTTTTCTTTCTCTGCCATATGGCCAGGCTGCAAATTTTCCAAACTTGTACACTCTTCTTTCCCCTTAAATATATCTTCCAACTTTAAGTCATTTATTTGCATCCACAGCTGAGTGTAGGTTGTTAGAAGCAGGCTTGCCACTTCTTAAACCCTTTGCTGCTTAGAAATTTCTTCCATAATATACTATAAACCATCACTCTCAAGTTCATAGTTTCACAGATTCCCTAGGGCATAAACAGACTGCAGCCAAGCTCTTTGCTGAGGCATAACAAGGGTGACCTTTACTCCAGTTTCCAGTACCTTTCTTATTTCTGCCTGAGACTTCATCAGCTTGGCCTTCACTGTCCATATCACTATCAGTATTTTGGTCACAACCATTTAGCCAGTCTCTAAGAAGTTCCAGACTTTCCTTCATCTTCCTATCTTCTTCTGAGCCTTCCAAACTCTTCCAGCTTCCCATTTTCAAGCTCCAAAATTCTTTCCATATTTTCAGGTATCTTTATAGCAATGCCCCACTCCTCAGTATAAATTTTCTGTGTTAGGCTATTCTTGCATTACTACAGAGAAATGCTTGAGACTGGTTAATTTATAATGAAAAGAGATTTCATTGGCTCATTGCTCTGCAAGCTGTACAAACATGGCACAGACATCTGTTTGGTTTCCTAGGAGGCCTCAGGGAGCTTTCACTCATGGTGAAAGGTGAAGCAGGGGTAAGCACATCACATGGCAAAAGCAGGAGTAAGAGAGAAGAAAAAGTGCCATACTTTACAACAAGCAGATCTTTCAAGAACTCATACACTATCACAAGGACAGCCTCAAACCATAAAAGATCCACACCAGTGACCCGAACATCTTCTACCAGGCCCCACCTCCAACATTAGGGATTACACTTCAACATGAGATTTGGGTGGGGACAATTATCTAAATTCTATCACTATGCAATAGTTGGAAAGTTGATTACCTTTCTTGAGCCTCAATGCCATCACCTACAATCAACAAAAATATTCTTGAGTTACATCAAGGCTAGTTGAATAATGGATTTAGAAGAGTTTTATAAATTATGCAAACATTAAAAAATTATTATAAAACATGCATGTTTTGATTTTCTTTTAAAATGCATCCTTAGTCTAAATCAGAGGTCTTCTAACCTCAGGTTCTAAATTATATTTTGAATGTTATTCTGTACAACATTTAAACTAGATCACACACACACAGACACACACACACACACACCCTTCTTTAAAATGTCTTGAACTTTCCTGTCGTTGTTCATACCAATGCTATCTCTCCCATTTCCACTAGTGTCTCCATCATTGCTTCCCCAATCATCACCATACCATTTTTTGTCCAAGTCATTTCTGTGCTCTCATTTTTGAAGAAATAACTCCAATGCCCTAGCCTTTATGATTGCTTCTTAGATACACGCAGTGAAAACTCTTGCCATCTGCTTGAAGAACTTGGGCACGTTATGACACATCTAATAGCCTGCCTAGTATGGTAGTCTGTGTCGTCAACTTAGGGTGGAAAACCTAGGTTTGAATCTTGGCTCCGCCTCTTATAAGCCATATAATTTGAGGAAGTTCTTTTGTTTTCTTTTTTCTTTAGCTTCCAAACAACTTTTCTCATTGAATGAAATAGGAATGATAATAGAACTTACCTGGTGAGTCTGTTGTGAGGATAAGATAGGGGAGGGATAGCATTAGGAGAAATACCTAATATAGATGATGGGGTAATGGATGCAGCAAACCATCATGGTACGTGCATACCTGTGTAACAAACCTGCACATTCTGCACATGTACCCCAAAACTTAAAGTATAATTTAAAAAAAAAGAAAGAAAAAAGAATGCAAAATATTTAGCACATAATAAGTAAAAAATTATTGCCATTATGACAATTTCTGTGTTGGTTCTGCTTGGTTTTCATAAGCTTAATTCTTTGTTCTTCCATGTCTCTGTTCTGTGGAATACAGCCCTGTATACTGCATGGTCCACAATCTCATATGAAGTAATATGTAGATATTCAAACAACAGGAGCACTGAAATGTATTGGAGGGTGAGAGGAGGGGAGAATCCAGAGTATTTCTCCCTTAATACCCACCTCCACCTCCACCCTAGGTGATATCTATACTCATGGCTGGTTCTCCTTTGTTTCTCTGTTCAGTCCACTGGACAAATTTCCTGTGGTTCTATGTGATCTTGTCTCAGAATTTAGCAATATCACTTCTTCTCCTTTCTCTTTAAAGCTTAGGGATGGTTGTATAGTTCAGCTGTTGATAATCTTGGGATGCCGCCCTGACCTTCATTGCCTTCTCGTCTCTTCCATCACTTATGTAATAAATTCCCTGTACTATGTTTCCTCTCAGAATAGTTTTTATTTTCCTGGTTGATCCTTCATTAACACAGGCCACCTCTACTCACATTTTAGATAGACTGCAAATTTATTGTAAATTGAACATACATCTACATTTACTAGATTTTCTTACAGAAAAGTATGTACTTGGGTAATGCTAAACACATACTTATTGAATTCAATATTTGAACACAGTGATTTACCAACTTCTGACTGTCCCTTCTGTCAATTGTGTCACCCCACTTGTGAGGCTAGGTCTAAGCTGAAAAACTGGATAAACAATATCTCCATCTATTCTCTGATGCCCATGTACTAATGATCAGGAGAGAGGCTCAAGATGATCATGGGTTGCAGACTCTGTTATGTAGTTTGCTCCTTTTGTTCCACCCTAGATGTAGTAAAGACTTTATGCATCAAATTCAGTTCCATCTCATTTCAATTGTCATGTTAATTTTGTTTTAATTTTTTAAATTTATTCTGCTGAGTCTATGGGCAAAAATTGCAGAATTCGAAAAGCCTATTAAGTAAACCCAACTTTTAGTAGTACAGGGTGTTATGGTGCAGATACAGGACCAAATGCAGTCTGAAGGTTACCTAGCAATACCTTGTCTTTTCTGGATTCTAAATAACTGGACTTCATAAATCAGGCAACATATGTTTCTTCTTTTTAATATATGTTTATGCAAAGTCAAGAGTTGCAAACACATGTCATTCAGGCTGCCTTTTTCAGTGCCTATTGTACTCCAGTCAATCGGAGCTCATTCTCACAGTAAACTGCATTGTCCTTTCTTGTAAGTATTTGCTCTTGCTTTGTTTTGTCTTTTCATTATATGGCCATGGGCCATGGTTGCTGCCTCCCAATATCCATGTTTCTCCTTTTTCATTGTGAAACAGCCATGGGTTTAGAGGAGATTAAGTGCCCCAGCTTTTCTTGTACTATTTAGAATTCACCTAATCTGATAAGGAACCCCACCCCATTGTTGTAGTGACTAATTTGGGTAACAGAGGCTTAAGCCAGTCAGGGGACATTGTGCCCATCATCAGTAACATTGATATAAAAGTGATATGTGATTAAAGTTGAATCAATGAATCACGAGAGAAGATTTTCTAAGGGCTTTATAGAAATAGTTACTTGCCCTTCTGGGTAAGCTATCCAAAATCAACCCACTAGTAGCTACTGGGAAATTGTAGTACAAGAAGCAGCTTAATAATCCTGACTCCAGGACTGAAGCCAGTCTTATAATAATGTTGAAATTGGCATAAATGAAGTCAGAGTAGAGAGACAGAAGAAAACTACTTGCTTAGAGAGACCTCTCAGCTACGAAGTGAAACATACTGAAGACCACCCTGCTTTTGATATCCACTTTATGTGGTCATAAATAAGTCCTCTTTGTTGTTTGAGTCACTTTGAGAAGACTACTACTAAAAGCCAAATTTAACAACATATGCAGCCTCAGACTTGGGTAAGTTCTGCTTCAGCCACTACCTTCTCCTACATAAAGTCTCCGACTCCATCTCTCAGATCACATCAGGCCCATTTTTCTTCTTCATTGTTCTTACTTTAATGTTCTCTTCCTACAGATCTGTACCACCTCCCAGCACCTGACTCACCTTCACACCCGATTTTCATTTGTTTTACTGCTCTTCATAAGCTGTCACTTATTACTCTTTTTTTTTTTTTTTTTTGGTATTCTAATACTCAGTAGGGACGTTCTTTGGAGAGAAGAAGAAGGTAGTTTCATATGGGCTCTGATTTAAATTTCAGAGTTGAAGCCTTGGGGTCAGATTGCCTGAACTGACAATTCATTATTTTCCTTTTCTTCTTTTGTATGTTGTTTTAAATGAGTTTCAGAGATAATAGGACCTTGAAAGATGTACTAGCCAAACTCCCTTATATAATAACTAGAGAAATGGAAGTCTGAAAATGTTAAGTGGCTTGCCCCATATCACACAACTGGGGATCTTGAGGAAAGATTGTAGCTCAGGTATGCTGACTCCTAGCCAGTGCCTTCATTCTGACCTCATGGCCACTTTCCTTCACAACATAGCATTTTACTGGGGGCTTTAGTTGCAGCTATCCTGCACTGAGCTTTGAGATTTGGCTACTCCCAGATGGCACATCAAGTAGAGACAGAAATGTTGCTGCTGTCATTCACCCACTGGACAAAAATCTGGTCAAGCATCCTGACAGGTTCAAGATTCTCCCATAATTCCCCAGATCAAGAACTGTGTTGCCTGTCAGGCTGCTGTTGACAGCAGGGGAGGCCAGAGTGGTTCAAAGTTTCAATCCAGTCAGATCTATTTTCAGAATGATAATGTGAAGTGAATTTTCTAAGAAATTGATGAAAGAGTATCAAAGAACACTTAAAAGCTATCTTATTTTATCTTAAAATCCAAAACTCTCCAAAGATTCCTAAAATGCCTTATTTGAGGCCATTGAGGCTTAGGGAGGTAACATATCTAAATGGTTAAAGACCTTAAACTTTGAAGTTAAACACCCTGGTTTGTAGCCATCTCTGACACTTCTTAGTTCCATAACATAGCTTGTTAACTTCTCCAAGCCTCAGTTTCCTCCTCTGTAAACTGGGGACTAGAGTGGCACCTGATTCATAGAATTTCTAGGACTGTTAAGTGAGTTAATTTAGGTAAAATGCTTAGAATTATGTCTGGCATATTGCACACCTAAGTACGTTATTACTATTAATATCATCATCACATTCTTTATCATCATTTTAATCAAGTCCAATGTGTTTGTATTTTGCAAGGAAGATGGAAGATCATATATAAATATTTTATATGAGTGAAAAAGAAAGAGAAGAGGTGAATAAATGTGAGAATCAGGGAAAGTTGAATAAAAAGCATACAAAGAAATAGAAGGGGAGAATCAGGAGAGATGGGAGGTAGGAGGAAGAAGTGAGTGACTCACTTGTTCTACTCACATACATTGAGGGCCAATATTTGACCCAGGTACAATGTTAGTTCCAGGAGTAAACCTTCTTCCTAACTGAACAATAACAACAATAAAAAGACAAGACAAGATATTACTGTCTTTTGCCTTTATAAGAAATAAAAAAATTAAACAAACACAAAAATATAATCATAACTTTCTGTAAATAATACACTATGTGGTCTAGATAGGCGTTCCCAAGGAAGGGATATTCACCAAGAGTTTTCTATAACCTAAGTATCAGGCATATGTGCATACATTATTACAATATCTATTTACACATGTAGTGTTTCATCAATTGCTTTATTCATTCATCCCTCATTTTGTAGTAACTATACCCCAGAACTTTTGCATCATGCTTGTTGTATCCTGTTAGAATACAGAAAGGCATCTGTATAAAGAAATAAGGGTCATTAAATCTGATGAAGAGTTATGAGGTGATACACAAAAAGGTGGGAAATATTTTAAGGAGATCATCAGAGAAAAAGACTCAGAAGAAAAATAGTGGTTTTTTTGTTGTTTTTGTGTGTGTGTGTTGTTTTTATCATCAACTCTGTGCCAACCACTCTGACAATTCACAGATGCCATCTCATTTGTAAAACCATCTCATTTGTAAAACCATCTCATCTCAGAAGTCACGAAGATCCCAAAATTCAACATAGAGACAGGGCTGGAGTTCAGGTTCAGAGTCTTTCTGTTCTAGGATAGTACATGGCACTGGGCAGGAGAGGGTTTCAGTGGAAATTGCCTTGCCATTAAAAGGACAAAAAATAGCACCCTTGGCTGCTGCAGAGAGAACCTGTTCCAGTTTGTCCCTAGAGAGGGGATAGAGCTCTACCATTAGACAGAGTGGTGCAGAGAGCTTTACACTGTGCTGCCACCTCTCATGCCTAGAGCAATCAGGCTCTTCTACTTCATTTCTTTCTTCTGGCTTTTCAGCCAAATCATGCCAGCTCTTTTCAAAGACTCATAAAGTTCCAACTCTATAAAACTGATGTCAGATAAAGGGGCTGGCGGACTTACTGTTAATGAACTACCATATCAGGCTTGTGGTGGGTGTCTGGACTGGAAAAGTAGAGGGAAACTGAATCTTAGTGGTGTGGACCCATTCATGGGTGGGTTGTAGGGCATACACACTTCTACCGAAATTCAGGCCTGATTGTGTGAGCTTGTGTTCATGTGCATTTCTGTAAAAAGTGAGGATTTGTAGCTATTATTAAATTTTCCAGGAATCAATGACAATAACATGTCTAGTAATTAAATTCTGATCATATATCCACCTTTTATAGACTAAGACCATTGTTTGACTAATAGACCAGGTCATGTTTACAAACCAGCAGAAATGAAAGAGAACATCTGTTCATCAAATATGTGAATTAGTGCTGTACTAAACATATTATTATAGGTGAATATAAAAAATAAAAGCTTATTTTCCTCATTTCCAAAGCTTTGGAAATACCAACAGACAGATTGAGCAAGGTCGCACAGTACAAGGTTGAGCGCAAAGTAGAATACAAATGTCCAGGCTTTCAGGATTATCTATTTTTAAAGTTTTTAACATTCTTTTATCTTCAAAGGATTAAAGTTATAAACAGTTTTTCTATGTGAACTATAAAAACTGAGGAATCTATGATTTTAGAGTAACATGAATAAAGGATGAACATATTTCTCTCACTTAAATATGTTGTATTCTGCTTCAAATATGTTGTATTCTGACACTTTATCAACACAATAAATGTACTGTATGTGTTGATAAAGAGCAAATTTTACTCTAAAACTACAATATGAATATAAAGGAATCAACTTGAGTATGGCAATAAGGTACCATTATATCGCTCAGAAAGCTGGAGTATAACTAAGCTTGGTAAGTTCTGAAACTTTGACAGTACTAATCTGGGCTAGAGATGGCTCTTCCTATAATCTAATCAATCAACATAATGAAGCCTGTTTTAAGGATGAAGAGAACTTTTAATATATTATTCTTGCCCTTTCTTTCTTATTCCTTTTATTTACTGACTTGCCCAGGCTTCTTGATAGCATAAAAATAACATAGAATTCAAAGGGAATGGGCTTTAAATGTTGGAGACATCATTTCATTTTAGTACTAATAAGAATAAAAATATGAAAGCTTATTATATTTGTAGCAGTTTTTTTGTGTCTGAAACTGGGCTAAAAACTTTACATTCATTATCTCATTTAATTATCATAGTAAACAATCAAAGTTGATCTATTATTCTCATTTTATATGCTTGGAAATTAATACTGAAAATTTGGATAGGGTATCCAAGACAAAGTGGCTAACTAGATGCTGCTAGGAAGAATGTCTCTCACCAGAACAAGCCAAAATATACAGTAAACCAGCATACTCGGAACAGATCACCTGAAAGAATGAACTAAAAGAGATTAGAGAGACAACCCAGACACCAGGACGAAAGGGAGAGGAAGCTGGGAATCCTTCATGGGATTGCTGAATGTAGAACATGTTCCAGGCACTGAATAGCTCATAAGAATATAGTGACTCTGAGCTATGTAAGTTACTAGACCTGGAGGGAGCAGGGCTGTCTTTCCTGCAGGACCAGAACGAATCTGCTCTGTAAACCCCACTGTCAGCCAGCCCCTGCCTAGCCATGTATGCATGCAGCACAGCCTTAACTACCCCACCAGAGCACTTTTGCCAGTGTCCATCACCATAGCATTTTTGCCCAAGCCCCCCTGCTGCCCAACCAGATCACTTTTGCTGACCGTCTCCCACCTGAATGTGTTCTCCAGCAATCCTATCACTATGCCCTTGGAGCACATTTGCCTTTGGCACCCCTGATGGTCACGTTAAGCACTTCCTGCCTGTAGCATACCTTCCACTCTTGCTGGGGTGCTTCCTGCCTCCAGTGCCCCTGCCACCACTGCCATGCTTCGCATCTATGGTGCCTGTACCACCCCTGCTGGAGCACTTATGCTCATGACCCCAACTCTCCTCTACAGAGTGCTGTTGCCAGCAGTCTGGGAGCATCCTAGCCCCTCAAGTACTTAGATGGTACTCAGCCTTGATGGCTAAAGGACAAAGCTACAGATCTGGTCCCAGCCACCCAGGGTTGGAGCATGCAACCTGGGAGTGCAGAGCTGAGCCTGAGCTCCCCTGAAAACATCCAGAAACAAAGTCATTCAACTGTATCAAATTTCCACCACAGTCAAACTCTCAAGACTGGGCATGATGGCTCACACATGTAATCATAGCACTTTGGGAGGCTGAAGTGGAAAAATCACTTGAGCCAGGAGTTTGAGACGAGCCTGGGCAACACAGTGAGACCCCATCTCTACAAAAAAATTTAAAAAATTAGCCAGGCATGGTGGCACACGCCTGTAGTCCCAGCCACTTGGGAGGCTGAGGTGAAAGGATTGCTTGAGTCCAGGATATCAAGGCTTCAGTGAACCATGATCATGCCACTGTACTCCAGCCTGGGTGTCAGAGTAAGACCCTGTCTCAAAAAGAAAAGAAAGAAAGAAAACTCAAGGGCAATAAACGTCATAAAAACAGAAAACCAAAAAGTCCCATTGGAAGAACAGCAACTTCAAAGGATAAAGGAACATCAGCCCTCACAGATGAAAACGAACCAGCACAAGAACTTTGACAACTCTAAATGCCAGTGTCTTCTTACTTGCAAATGATCACACTAGCTCTCCAGCAATGGTTCTCAAGAAGATTGAAATGATTGCAATGCCAGACATAGATTTTAGAATCTACATGGCAGTGGAGCTCGTTAAGATATAAGAGAAGATTGAAACCTAATTCAAAGGATCAGTGAAATGATCCAAAAGTTTAATAATGACATAACCATTTTAAGAAAGATAAAACTAAATTTTTGGAAATAAAAAATTTACTACAGGAATTTCAAGATACAATTGGAAACATTATCAAAAGAATAGACCAAGCTGGGGAAAGATTCTCAGAAGTGGTAGGCTGCTCCTTCAAAGACAGGCAGACAAAAATAAAATAAAGAAGAATTTAAAACAAAAATAAAACCTCTGAAAAATTTGACATTATGTAGAGATTAAACCAATGACTCATTAACATTCCTAAAAGAAAAGAAAAGAGAGGAAGCAACTTATAAAACATATTTGAAGGTACGTCCATGAAAAATTTCCCAATCCCTTAGAGAGGTCAACAAACAAGCTTAGTAAATTCAGAACACCTTTGTGAGATACTGTGCAAGACGACCATCTCTAAGACACATAGTCATCAGATCCTCCAAGGTCAAAGCAAAGGAAAAAAAATTGTAAAGGCAGCTAGAGAGAAGAGGCAGGTCACTTATAAAGGGAAACCCATTACACTAACACTGTACCTTACAGCAGAAGCCTTATAAACCAGAAGAAATTGGAGGCCTATTTTTAACACCCTTATGGAAAATAAATTCCAACCAAAATTTCATATGCCTTCAAACTAATCTTCATAAGTGAAGAAGAAATGAAATTAATTTCAGATAAGCAGATGCTTAGGGGATCTGCTAAACATGGTAATGAAAGAGTGATACTTCCCTTTGCAAAAACACATGGAAGCACAAAGCCCATTCACATGATAAAGGAGCAATACAATAATATCTACATAATAACCAGCTAACAGCACAATGACAGAATCAAATCTTTTCATATCAGTATTGACCCTGAATGTAAATGGGCTAAATGTCCCCACTTAAATAGCATATAGTGGCAAATTTAATAAAGAAACAGTTCCCAACTGTCTACTGTCTTTGTGAGATTCATCTCACAAGTAACAACACCCATAGGCTCAAAGTACAGGGATGGAGAAAAATCTATCAGGTAAATGAAAAACAAAATAGATCAGGAGTTACTATTTTTATATCAGATAAAACAGACTTTAAAACAACAATGATCAAAAAGGACAAAGAAAGGCATTTCATAATGATAAAGGGCTCAACGCAACAAGAAGACTGAACTATCCTAAATACATGTGCAACCAACATTAGTGCACTAAGATTCATAAAACAATTCTTAGACATCAATAAAAAAACTTAGACAATCACACAATAACACTGGGGAACTTCCACATCCCACTGGCAGCATTAAGCAGATTATCAAGGCAGAAAACTAACAAGGATATTCTGGACTTAAACTAAATACTTGACCAATTAGATCTAATAGGCAGCTACAGAATACTCCACTTGACAACAACAGAATATACATTCTTCTCATCTGCACACGACACATACATACTGTAAGACTGATCACAGCTGAGTTATAAAGCAAGTCTCAACAAACTAAAAAATCATACCAACTCTCAGACCACAGAGCAACAAAAATATAGATCAATACCAAGAAGATCTATTAATATAATACAAAAATTTAGAGAAATTAAATAACTTCCTCCTGAATTACTCTTGTGTAAATAATAAAAATAAGGCAAAAATTTAAAAACAATTCTTTGAAACAAATGAAAATAGAGTAACAACATACCTGAATTTGGGAACACAGTTAAAACAATATTAAGAGGAAAATTCATTGCACTAAATCCCTACATCAAGAAGTTAGACAAATCTCAAAGTAACTACTGACTATGCCACTTAGAGGAGCTAGAAAAACAGAAGCAAACCAGCCCCAAAGCTAGCCGAAGAAAATCTATACAAAAGATTATTGAAATCAAAAGTAGGTTCTTTGAAAGACTAAACGAGATTGATGGACTAACTAAATTAATAAAGAAATTAAGAGAAAAGCTACAAATAAACACAACCAGAAATGTCAAAGAGGACATTACCACCAACCACACAAAAATACAAAAAAAAAAAAAAATTCTCGGAGACTAACAAACACTCTATGCACAAAAATTAGAAAATATAGAAGAAATGGAAGAATTCCTGGAAACATACAACCTCCCAAGATAAAACCAAGAAGAAATTAAAATCCTGCACAGACAAATAACAAATTCTAAAATTGAATCAGTAATAAAAATCCTACCAACTAAACAAAGTCCTGGACCAGATGGCTTCACAGTTGAATTAACCCAGAAATACAAAGAAGACCCAGTACAAATTCTACTGAAATTATTCAAAAAATCGAGAAGATGTGAATTCTCCCTAACTCACACTATGTAGCTATCGTTATTCTGATACCAAATCCTGACAAAGAAACAGCAAAACATGAAAACTTTATCCTGATAGCTCTGGTGAACACAGTTACAAAAATTTTCAGCAAAATACTAGCAAATCAAATATAGCGGCACATCAAAAAGTTAATTTACCACAGTTAAGTAAGTAGTCTTTATGCTTGGGATGCAGGATTGGTTATGTGATCCACCACATAAATAGAATTAATAACCAAAATCATGCAATCATCACAATAAATACAGAAAAATCTTTTAATAAAATTTAATACTTCTTCATCTTGAAAACTATCAACAAATTAGGAATTGAAGAAACATACCTCAAAATAATAAGAGACATCTATGACAAACCAATAGCCAACATCATACCAAATGGGCAAAAGTTGAAAGTATTCCCCTTGAAAACCCAAATGAGACAAAGATGTTCACCCTCACCACTCTTATTCAGCATAGTAGTGGAAGTCTTAGCCAGAGCCATCAGGCGAGAGAAAGAATGCAAGGCATCCAAATAGAAAGTGAGGAAGTCAAAATATCTCTTTGTAGACAATATGATAGTATACCAAGAAAACCCCATAAACTCTACCAGAAGACTTCTAGAACTGATAAATGACTTCCGCACTTTCATGATACAACGTCTGTGTACAAAAATCAGTAGCATTTCTATAAACCAGTATGATCCAAGCTCAGAGCCAAGTCAAGAAAAAAATCCCATTTATAATGGCCACAAAAGAGAATAAAATACCTAAAAATACAGTGAACAATGGAGGTGAAAGATTTCTACAAGAATTAGGGAAAAACTGCTGAAAGAAATCAAAGATGACACCAACAAAGGAAAAATCATTTCATGCCCATTTATAGGAAGAGTCAACATTGCTAAAATGGCCATACAATCCAAAGCTATTTATGGATTCAATGCAACTTCTATCAAACTACCAGTGATATTTCACAGAGAATTAGAAATAATATTCTAAAATTCATGCCGAACCAAAAAACCCTGATTCACCAAAGAAGTCCTAAGCAAAAAGAACAAGGCAGAAGGTATCATACTACTTGACTTCAAACTATACTGCAAGGTCACAGTAACTGAAACAGCATGGTGCTGGTACAAAAGCAAACACATCAACAAACCGAACAGGATAGAGAACCCAGAAAAAAAGTTGCACATCTACAACCACCTGATCTTTGACAAGGTCAACAATAACAGTGAGGAAAGGACTCCCTCTTCAATAAATGGTGCTGGGATAACTGGCTAGCCATATATGGAAGACTGAAACTAGACCCCTTCCTTTCACTGTATAGAGAAATTAACTCGAGATAGATTAAATACTTAAATGTAAAGGCTAAAATAATACAAACTCTAGAAAAATAAAACCTAGTAAATACCATTCTGGACAGCAGCCTTGACAAAGAAATTATGACTAAGTCCCCAATAGCAATTGCAACAAAAACAAAAATTGACATGTGGTGCCAAACTAAACTAAGGAGCTTCTGCACAGCAAAATAAACTCTCAGCAGAGTAAAGAGTCAACCTACAGAGGGGAGAAAATGTTTACAAACTATGCATCTGACAGAGATCTACTGGTCAGAATAAGGAACTTAAATTAGCAAGCAGAAACAAATAACCCCATTAATAAGTGCACAAAAGACACGAACAGATACCTCTCAAAAAAAGGCATATTTGTGGCCAAAAAATACATGAACAAATGTTCACAATCACTAATCATTAGAGAAATGCAAATCAAAACCACAATACAGTACCATCTCTCACCAATCAGAATGGCTGTTATGAAAGTCAAAATATAACACATAGTAGTGAGGTAGCAGAAGAAAGGAAACACTTACACATGGCTAGTGGAACGTAAATTAGTTCCACCACTATGAAAAGCAGTGTGGGGATATCTAAGAGAATTTAAAACAGAACTACCATTTGACCCAGTAATCCCGCTATTGGGTACATACCCAAGTGAAAACAAATTGTTCTACCAAAAAGATACCTGTACTCATATGTTCATTACAGCACAGATCATCTAAGATTACCATTAATGGTGAACTGTATTAAAAAATGATACATATACCCTGTGGAATACTACACAGCCATAAAAATTAATGAAATCATGTCCTTTACAGCAAGCTGAATGCAAAGCTGGAGGCCACTATCCTAAATGAACAACAAACTAACACAGGAACAGAAAACCAATTACTGCATGCTCTCACTTATAAATGGGAACTAAACATTAAATACACATGGACACAAACATGGAAACAATAAACAAAGTGGGAGGGTGGGAAGCAGGTGGGGTTTAGAAGGCTACCTATCAGGTACTATGCTCACTACCTTGGTGATGAGATTGTTTATATACAACAAGTGTCAGCAACATGCAATTTACCCATATAATAAACCTGCACATTACTCGCTGGACCTAAGATAAAAGTAGAAAAATAAAATATACAAGACTATAATTTTTCCCCCTTGGGGGGGAAAAAAAGAAATTTACCGAATGTGCATGCATACACGAGTGCATATGAAAACACACACACACACACACACACACACACACACACACACACATATACACACCTTGTTTAAGGTTACCTAATTCTGTGGATAATGCCTGGATTCAAATCCGTTCTGGTCAGTTCCAAATTTCAGGGCCTTAAATTAACATAATAAACAGTTTCTCTCACTTCTGTCTCTGTTCCTTTGAACCAATCATTTGTCTTTGATCCTCAGTTTTTCTTCATTTAAGAAAAAATTAAAAAGACTAGCCAAAATCTCTCAGCATTGTTTTCAGAATTAAATAGGAACATGCATGTAAAATGTCTGGGCCATAGAAACAGACTTACAAAAACTCGTTCCCTTCCTGCTTCTGAATCATCAGTCTTCTCTCTCCTTGGAGAACTATCTCTGCTCCTCCATCCTCTCCTTGCCCTGCCCTGTTGCTTGGGCACAGATGGCAAAGAAGCCTAATGACACAGGCCATGGTTACTCCTGGCTACACGTCTAGGGTCACGTAATTTCTTCATTATCTTTCTTGATTGAAAACAGCTTTTGTAAGATAAAGGGTCCATTAGTAAATATTGATGCTGGCAGGCAGGGCGTATAAGCTGTCAGACAGCTAAAATGAGGGATTGTCAGTTCAGCAACAAGAACATGGAGGGCCATATAAAATAAAAATGAATAAAAGAGTTTAATGTAACTAAAAGAACAAGCAAACACTCATCAATGATGAACAAAGGCGAAGAAAGTCTCAGGTTGGGTTGTGTTTGGAGTGAGTGTACAGCTTCATGAAAGCTTATGCTCTAAGGCAGAATTTAATTTAAATCAATTTGCAAATGAATAAAAAATAAAGCATGGTGCCTGTCATGCGCAATGTTCAGGGAATCAAATATAAACAAGATGCAGATTTTGTTTTTATAAGTTTACTAACAATAAGGATATAGTACAGTGTGGTTATGGATAAGAGGTTTCACATTGAGAAATATATGGATGTAAACCCAGGTGTTATGACCTTGTGTTCCTTATGCAAATCTTAATTCCTTCTCATAAGATGAAAATGATGATGCCAGCTTCATAGGATTGATGTGAAGGTCAGGAAAGTATGTGGCATTGTCTTTAGCACCCTGTACATGCTCTCAAAATTACTGATTTTTGAGATTGATAAGATATTATCACATAACATTGTAAGACAGAAAATTCTAGGAATAAAAAAGGTAGGAGTTCAAAAATGCCATCTACTTGTTTAGATTAGAAATAAGGAAATGAAGCAGGAATGTTGAAATTGTTTGTTGAGGAAAGGTTAGTATTTGGCCATGACAATTTTGTAAAGACTATTGGAGTCAGGGAGAGCAGAGAAAACGAAGGTTGTGAGACTGAGGAGCTTGAAGCAGAGCAGCAAACAGGAGACTGTTTTGTTTGTCTTTGAATATGAGATGTGATGATGGGTACTGTCAGAAATATGACTGTGAGAAAAATTTGGATCTAGAGATCGAAAAGTCTTAGATGCTTGGCCAATAAGTTAGGACTTCAATCTCTACTAATAAAGTTACCGGAAGGTTTCCTTAGGCAGGATGAAAATGTCATCATTTATTTTATCAGATCCTAGTTCCATCTCCAACCTTAAATTTGTGTAGCATGCTTGCAATGGACTAACTACATCCTCTTTTCTCCATGCAAGGGTACCATGAGAAGATGGCAGGGTGTAACCCAGAAGAGGACGCTTACCAGAACCCAACCAGGTTGGCAATATGATCTCAACCTTCCAGCCTCCAGAACTGAGAGAAATAAATTTCTATTGTTGATAAGCCACCCAGTCTATGGTGTTTTGCTATAGCAGGCCAGACTGATGAAGACTGGTGTTCAAGAGCATTGGTTCAGATGTCCCGTAGTCTGATTCTGAGTATCAGGTGACTATGGATTCTCAGTCAAATGATTTCTTCTCTTCCTACCTCAGTTTCCTAATTAGTAAGATGAGATAATCACTAACTCACAGTACTAAATGATGATTACATGAGATAATAGACTGCATTATTTACCGTAGAGACTGGCATCATCTTCACTTAGGTCAATGAGCCATTTAATAATGCTTAATAAATGATAGCTATTATTGAATAATGACTGACCTGGGTGGTAGATGATGAGGATGCTGAATCAGTCTTTCTCCTACAGCTGCCACCCTAAATCCAATTTCTTCTGTGACAATGGGTATTGCACTGCTATGAACCCATTTATAACCATTATGGTTTACAATAGAATAGCTTTGGCTAAACTGCAATAGAGATACCACAGCAGGAGTGATACCACAGCTGGGACATCATGAGGAAGATCCTGCTGAGAAATTAGGTCCAGGGTGGACAGATGCAGTTATCAGAGCCAGAAAAGCATCTGCCTTTCAAGAAAATCACTGGTTGGTTTGATGAAAGAGGAACATTTCCATTTGAAGTTTGGCTCAGCTAGCCATGAATTTGCCTGCTGACTTGTCCTAGTTGTGTTTCAGACATTTAACATTGTTGAGTTATCCTGCAATGCTTATGTTTATGCTATGAACTTTCTAACATTCACGTGAATATGAATGGACCCATTCTTTATCACTTGCCATTAAACCAGTCTCCTTTGTGTCTAACCCTGAAGTCTAGATATAGACTGAACTCTACATGTTTCAAAGTTTCTTCTGCTGCCCCGATTGGAATTTCATGATAACTGCTAGAGTTTAGATAGAGCTGTAACTTTGTAAGGAAATAAACAATATAAAAGGGAAAATAACTTGTTCCAAGATACATACCCAGTTGGTGGAAGCCCTGGTGCCCTGCCCTGGCTATATAAAGTCCCTGGCACTGTATTCCTCTGTATCTGCTTAAAAATATTAAAAAATAAAACCCATAGAGATGTGTGCAGACATGACATGAAAGAATATTACTCTCAAACCCAATCCTACCACTTGTATGGTACTTTTTCAAATTTTTTAAATGCCCTTCATTACATCTTATCTAATACAGAACAGTCACAGGTTATTAGTCTTAATTCAAAACTTAGACAACTCTGAGAGAAAAGAGGGCTTGGGAAATAGGGCCTGTAGGATATCTGAGAAAGATTGGAACTATTTAGCTAAGAGAAGAGAAGGTGGATGAGTAACTTAATAATAATCTTCAAGGGTTATTAAAAGACCAGCTGTTACCCATTTCCACCCAGGGTAGTAGAGAAGAAATTGCAGTCATGAGAATTTAGTTACGGCATTATAAAGAATTTTTTTTTCTTTAGCTATAAGGTCTATTAGACACCAAACCTGTTACTAAGCAAAACTGTGGACTTTTTTCCCCTGGAAATATGCCAGAATAGGGTACATATCGTATTCAGTGATTCTTAAGCACTGCTTCTTGAACCATTAAGATCAACTTGCTGGGGAATCTGTTAAATATACAGATTCCTGGGGCCTACTGCAGAGCTACAGAGTCAGAATCTGGGAGTAGAGACGAGATTCTATGGATTTTATGAGGCCTCAGGTGAATCTTATGCTTAGCCACATTCAGAAATCCCTCCTGGTTATAAAATCAGCATAATTTAATGCATCAAGAGTACATTGAGTATCTACTTGGTGATTCTACTACTACTGTTAGCTTCAGAAAGTAAAGATAATAAAATGATATAGCGTAATTTTAGCCCTTGTGGAGCTTTCAATAAAGTAATTAAGCACTAATCATGAGCTAGAACAACTGTTTGCCTTTAACTTAGGGGGACTTGGGAAAAGTTTCTTAATTCCTTTGGCCCGGGGTTCTAAATTGTTGAGGAGTCTGAAAAAAAATGGTTCTATAAGGTCTTATGAATTTTTAAAATAACGTAATGCAGAATAAAGCTTATTCTGAAAGATAACAAACGAAAGTCTGATAAAAGCACGGAGGGGAGCAACAGGAGGGAGACTGCATTGTTGAGACAGGACCTAGCAGACTAGGCCTCATAGAGAACAGAAGATTCAAACTTGGCATTCAAAGGTGGAGAATATAGTAAAACATATGAATATGTATTCATGGGAGCTGCAATTTTGGAACACCCACTCTATACCAGGTATTTTCACATATTACAACATTTAATATCCGTAAAAACTTTTGTGCGAATGTAGGGACAAGTTTTAGGCTAGGCACTTAGGTTACTTTACAAGCAGGATTGGGTAATAATTATTACATCATTCCCCAAAGTAGGATTATATAGCTTTCTTTGATCCCAAGAAATTTGATCTCCATAGCATAGGAAAAGATTTGGGGGGAAAAATCAAAGAAAGAGAAAGGAACGAGGAAGGACGTGCTGTGGAGATAGAAATTAAATACAGAGGACAAGATATTAAAAACTCCAATCTAATTTTAGTAGAGGATGAATTCTCATTTGTACTTTATGGTTGTGGTTTGTTTATATAATTGAATTTTACTAGTTTGACTGAGGGGTGACAGGAGGGGATGTCTATGGATTCTAGTGAAGCATTTTTAAAAAGGACCTCAATATTTCAAAAACAATTGTGATGGAACTGAATGTTAGTATAGCTATATTTAGGTAGTATAGTATAGTTAGTATACATACATATAGTTAGTCTAGTAAATGTTCAGCTATTTAGGAAAGGCCACAGATTTCCTAAGCAATTGAACATTTCATTCTTTTTTTTTTTTTTGGCTGAGCACTGGGGATTTTATTGATGGTACACGACAAGGTGGGGCTCCCTAGTCCCCTCCCTCTTCAAGGGGTTTGCATGGAAACTGTGAGGAGGGGCAATTCAGTGTGGTCGGGGACTCAGTGTGGCAGGGACTCCCCAGCAGTGAGGCCTCTCTTCCTCTCCTGCTCTCGCTGGGGCCGGTGGTCCAGTGGTCTTACTCCTTGGTAGCCGTGTGGGATATGAGGTCCACCACCCTGTTGCTGTAGCCAAATTCATTGTCATACCAGGAAATGAGCTTGACAAAGTGGTCATTGAGGGCAATGCCAGCCTCAGCATGGAAGGTGGAAGAATAGGTGTCACTGTTGAAGTCAGAGGACACCACCTGGTGCTCAGTGTAGCCCAGGATGCCTTTGAGGGGGGTGTCCAACACCTGTTTCACCACCTTCTTGATGTCATCATATTTGGCAGATTTTTCCAGACGGCAGGTCAGGTCCACCACTGACATGTTGTCAGCAGGGACACATTAGGCCATGCCAGTGAGCTTCCCGTTCAGCTCAGGGATGACCTTGCCCATGGCATTGGCAGCACCAGTAGAGGCAGGGATGTTCTGGAGAGCCCCTCGGCCATCACGCCACAGTTTCCCGGAGGGGCCGTCCATGGTCTTCTGGGTGGCAGTGATGGCATGGACGGTGTTCATGAGTCCTTCTACGATACCAAAGTTGTCATGGATGACCTTGGCCAGGGGCGCTAAGCAGTGGGTGGTGCAGGAGGCATTGCTGATTATCTTGAGGCTGTTGTCATACTTCTCATGGTTCACGCCCATCACAAATATGGGGGCATCAGCAGAGGGGACAGAGATGATGACCCTTTTGGCTCCCCACTGCAAGTGAGCCCCAGCTTTCTCCATGGTGGTGAAGACGCCAGTGGACTCCACCACATACTCAGCGCCAGCATCGCCCCACTTGATTTTGGAGGGATCTCGCTCCTGGAAGATGGTGTTGGGATTTCCATTGATGACAAGCTTCCCGTTCTCAGCCTTGACAGTGCCATGGAATTTGCCATGGGTGGAATCATACTGAAACATGTAGACTCTGTAGTGGAGGTCAATGAAGAGATCATTGATGGTGACAATATCCACTTTACCAGAGTGAAAAGCAGCCCTGGTGACCAGGCGCCCAATACAACTAAATCCGTTGACTCCAACCTTCACCTTCTCCAGTGTCTCAGGGATATGGCTGGCGATGGGAGACAAGATGCGGCTGTCTGATGAACAGGAGGAGCAGAGAGCCTGAACATTTCATTCTTAAGTGGAGTTCCTGAAAGGTTTTTGTTTATTTGTTTTATGTCCACAGAAAGAGAGGACTTTCTCAGTTCCTAAAGGTTTGGGTTTCAATAATGTCTGTCTCAAGTATTAATTCAAAAATGTGATGAAATGGTCAAATCATATTTATCTGTGTTCAGATGACACAAATTCATAAGAAGTAGTTCAGAGTAGTTGGGCTTAAGTATCAGTTAAACGTAATTTGGGCTTGGGCCCAAGAATTGAAATTTAGGTTTAACTGATAATTAAGCCCAGTTCTGACTTAAGTATCAGTTAAACCTAAATTCAAATTCTTATTCTGCCACTAAAATACTTTGCAACTCAATAAAAATTATTTGCCTTTCTGAGAGTTACTTGCCTTGTTAATAAATAAGATAAATTAGTAAAGTATTAATGTATTTCATACTTTACCTAAATATGCTATAATTTATGAAATGTATTATTATATTAGTAAAATAGTAATAAAATTTAATTTTATTAAATTGGGATGTTTCTGTTTAGATTAAATGATAATATATATAGATAGTCTTACATTAAATATGTGTATTTTTTTGAGATGCAATAACAAAGCTACTTCCAAACTATTCTAAGAATTTAGCTGCTTCTCTGCCCTTAAACAGGTACCTTTTCTACTCTGGTCACCATAGGAAATATTCAAAGGTAACTAAGTTATAAAACTCTACTTTAATTTCATAATTACCATGTTCTGTCCAATGCAATCTCACAACTTGGAACTAGATATAAAGTGGAAGTTTTTCTCCTCCTCTCATATAGGCCCTCTTCAGTCTAGTAGCCTATAGGGGAAAGAGAACATGTGAACAGCGGTACTCCTTTCTCTTTGTCTTTTAAACATTCCATTATTGGAGCAAGCGTTCAAGAGGCTATGACAGGAAGCAAGGAGTTCTCATTGAACTGGCTGGGGATTTAGCTTCAGTGTTCTTTGTACATGAAAGCTGTTTAGTGCTGTCCATGTCTCTCTTAGGCTTTTCTGATTCTAACATCCCCAACTCTTGAGTGTCTCTCATTTAAAGTTTTCATGTTTCATTTCTATTCTAGATTACCTTCTCTGACTCAGTCCACAGCCTTCAGCTATACTCTGGTCCTCCTGCTTCTCCATGTAACCCTCTTAGACACTGCTGGGCAACTCCAAATCTGTGTTCTTTATTACGTGGCCCAGAGCTGGTTTGTAAGGAAGGCCAAATATGCTTTGATCTAATAAACTTGGTAGGGGTAGTTATTTCTCAAACCACAGCTCTCTGTTCTGAAAATATAAGTCACTTTATCCAGGGTCTTGACTTTTATATTTCTGAGATATGACTCAGGTGTTAGATTACAAAAAATATTTAATAAGCTCTTCAAATGATTTTCCTAAAGTCATATGTATTGATATGAGATAAACAGGGAAGCTTTCCTTGTTTCCCAATAGGGGTGTGAAACCTAGAGAATATACAGAGCTGTTTCCAAAATTATTTATTTAATCTTCAATTAATGAGCACTTTATAGTCCTAATGAGAGATAAGCATTGAAATATTGTCAGACAGATTCTAATCCATTATTTTGAAATGTGTGCTTCTTGGTTTAGAACCTTATTTAGGAATACACTTCAGTCAAAATTTGCATTCTAACATTCTATCACATATATAAAACTTATAATATCTAGCCATATTGTTAAAAAGTATAAAATTCATGATCAAGTTGAAATTGCTATAATTGTATCATGTTCTTCACCTATAAGAAAATCAGGGTTGAGCACAGTGGCTCATGCCTGTAATCCTAGCATTTTGGGAGGCCGAGGCTAGAGGATCTCTTGAGCCCAGGAGTGCAGGACCCTCACAAAAAAGAAAAAAAAATGTTTGAAAAAGTAGCTAGATATGGTGGCATGTGCCTATAGTCGTAGCTACTAGGCAGGCTGAGATGGGAGGATCACTTGAGTCCAGGAGGTCAAGGAAGGGAAAGAGAAAGAAAGAGAAGAGAGAAAAGGTGAAGGAGAGGTGAGGGGAAAAGAAGGAAGGGAGAAAGGAAGGAAGGAAGGAAGGAAGGAAGGAAGGAAGGAAGGAAGGAAGGAAGGAAGGAAGGGAGGGAGGGAGGGAGGGAGGGAGGGAGGGAGGGAGGGAAGGAGGGACGGCGGGACGGGGGGACGGAAGGGAGGGGAAGAGGGG
>CAUYLG010020486.1:0-32362 GCA_963573385.1 Cacajao melanocephalus
TGACAGCCATTGATCTTTTTCCAGAATGTCATATAGTTAGAATCATACAATATACAGCCTTTTTGAGGTTGGCTTCTTTCACTTAGCAATATGCATTTAAGTTTCCACCATATTTTTGTGGCTCATGTATTTTTATTGCTGGATAATATTCCATTATATGGATATACCACAGTTTATCCATTCACCTATTGAAGGACATCTTGGCTGCTTTCAAGCTTTGGCAATTATGAATAAAGCTATTATAGATATTCATGTTCTGACTTTTTGTGTGAATATAAGTTTTCACTTTGTTTGCCTAAATACCAAGAAACATGATTGCTAGATTAAATGTTAAGAGTGTGTTTTGCTTTGTAAGAAACCGCCAGATCTCTCTTCCAAAGTGGCTGTATGTATTGCATTCCCATTAGCAATGAATGACGGTTTCTTTTTCTACATTTTCACCAACATTTGGTGGTGCTGGTATTTTAGATTTTCATCCTGTTAGCTCTATAGTGGTATCTCATTGTTGTTTTAATTGACTGTTTTTCATATATAACTGAGAGTGGGCAGTGGTCTCCAAAGTAAGATGTGTAAATCCCACACTGTGGACAAGGTAGTCCATTGAAATACACAAAGAAAAACTGCCATTACAATTTCAATTTCATTCTTAATGTATATTCTGTTTTTGGATGTTTTCTGGGTTTTGTTACATATTTTAATGTTAAAAATTAGATTTTTTTACATGCAAGTAATGTGAATAATTTTCTATACATGGGAACACTGATTATAAAAAGATGACATCTCACATGGGTTAAGTGTCTTTTTTAATTGAAAGGCTAACAAACTGTCCAGTTACATTTATCCCAAAAAACCACAAACTGGGTAGTAACTGAGTCTCTAGGCAATATAAAAACTAAGAGGATTAAAAACAAAATTAAAGAAAAAGAAAGCAAGTCCTCAGATGCGATGAAGAGAGCCCTGCTACATACAGGCTAATCAATGCAGTGATACTCCTTGACTGCAGGAGGCTGGAAGACATCCTAGTAACTCCACTCAGAACATATACTTCACAAATCCTTTTTCCAGTTTCCACCTCATGAATAAAGATGATATTTTGTTAATTTTATTCCAGAAAACTTTTTTTGCAAGTTGTTTTATTTACAATGCCAACTTTTAAAAGGTCACTAAAGTCAACTGGACAGTAAGCTAGGCAGACATTGTTTTACAAAAACAATACACTTACTATATATTCTTAATGAAAGAATTCCTATTCTTAGTGCGTATTCTTAATGTACGGATTATTATCATAGAAAATATGTATATATATAAATAAAAATGTTTTTTGAGATTCATGCACCCCACCATTTTTTTGACTAACACAAGTGTTCCATCAAAATAAGACACACTACCATAGAGAACCCTATGTCTGTCAAGACATCAAAAACAGAGATCTATTTCCTCCAAAAATTTAAGCTTGATTTCCATTCAATACTGAGTTTAAAGTTCTAAAATGTCTAAATTATGTTTAAGCCGAAGTTTAACTACACTATTTTGAACTGGCTATATCTACTAGTATCCGGAAATGGCTATTCCTGATTGTAGCAGTTATCTGAATTCATCTACATACGTATGGTGTATTTAGAATATTGTCAGAGTAGTCTTAGCTTTTCAAAGCACTTAGTTTTGCACCATTTAACTTCACACAATAACACAATGACTATTGCTGTTTTAGATTCAATTTCAAAACCAATTTTTGAGGATGGCAGTCAGGGCCAATGTCTAACTGACATGCCTATAAAGTTGTCTATTTATGTCCTTGATTTACAGATCAGAAAACTGAAATTTAGAAACTTTAAATAATTTACCCAATGGTCTTTCAGTTAATAACTGGCAGAACCATGTTTCACACAGGTTCAGATGTCAGAGCCTGAGTCTTACCCCTTAGAATATCCTGCCTAAGTACCCATGTGCTTTACAAGGAGGCCTGCATGGCCTAGAGAAAAAAAAAACTGCCCAGGTTAGCAAAAGGAAAACCAAATTGTGGGGAGCAGCATTAATGTAGACCTGAGCTTTAAAATGCAAATATATTTATTTTATCCAAAGTAATAGATCTACATGACAGACACTGGCAAAAATTCTAATTGGCACACATTCTGTATATTTGATGGGAGATGCTAAATAGTCTCTTTTAGACAGAGAAGACGTGAACCATAAAAATCATGTCTATAAAAATACGACTCTCCATGTCATGGAAGCAGTGCAAAAGCCTGTTTAAAAAAAAAAATCAGAGAACAAGTTGATACAACTAGTAGGAGAAGAAATGTGATTTTGGAAACTACTAATGGGCCTGATTCTTTAAAACAAAATCTTGGAAAACATTGCCTTCAGTGTGACAGTTGGCACTCCAGAACACTTTAACAACAAGGTTAAACACCTTGAATAGGATTTTTCCTCCCCTTTTCTTACTTTCTACCCTCTATTTCTCTTTCTCTCTACCTTCTTTTTTTTCTAAAATAAGGAAATAAGAGAAGTTGTTAAGGCTTGTGTAAACAAGATAGTCAATTCTGGCCGGGCACAGTGGCTCACGCTTGTAATCCCAACACTTTGGGAGGCTGAGGTGGGTGGATCACTTGAGGTCAGGAGTTCGAGACCAGCCTGACCAACACAGTGAAACCCCATCTCTACTAAAAATACACAAAAAAAAATTAGCTGGGCGTGATAGCAAGTGCCTGTAATCCCAGCTACTGGGGAGGTTGAGGCAGGAGAATCGCTTGAATCCGGGAGGTGGAGGTTGCAGTGAGCCAAGATCCTGCCACTGCACTCCAGCCAGGGATGCAGTCCTAGACTCTGTCTCAAAAAAAAAAAAAAAGTCAATTCTAGAAACATTGATCAAGAATAACAGCTCTGAAGAAAGTCAAGGACAAAGGTACTTTAACAAATTTTAAGAGAATATTTTTCCTGAGATATGTAGTTAATACCTGAGCTGGTCAGAATTTTAGATTTGAACCTACTCTAGAAAATTTGGTGAAGTATGGTGATATGTCAGTCCGCTCTCCAGATGACCTCCAGTGGTCCTCACCTTCTTTATGTTCTTCATTGTAAAGTCCCCTTGAAGGCCTGCCAATGTGCCCAACAGAATATAGGGGAAGTGATGGAGGAAGTTTGATTCCCCAGGCTAGATCACAACACGCATTGCAGTTTCTTCTTTGCTATCTTAGATCTTTTGCTCTGAGATAAGCCAGTTACCACGCTATCAAGAGACTCAATAAACTCTGTGAAAAGGCTCACGTAGAGAGCAACTGTGACCTTCTACCAACAATTAGCACTAAATGGTCAGTCATGTGAGTGGCCATCTTGGAAGCAGATTCTCCAATCTGGTCAAACCTTCAAATGACTGCAGCCCCAGCCGCCATCTCAATGTAACCTCATGAGAGATCCCAAGTCAGAACAGTCCATATGGACTGTTCTGATAATAGACTGTGACAGATAATAGATGATTATTGTTGCTTCAAGTTACTAAGTATTAGGGTGATTTATTTTGCAGCATTAGATAATACTCTAAGTAAATCTGAAAGTTTGGTTGAAAAAACAAAGGCTCTAAAGCCACAACTGAGCTCACAGTATCCAGGTTACTTAGCAAAGGGCTATTTCATGGGGTATTTAAGATATGTGGAATTCTGACCTTACAGCAAATAAATGAAGTCAAGGTAGTTCCAAAGACTGTAGATGAAACCCTCTATGTTAAAATCACATGTCACCAGGCGTGGTGGCTGACGCCTATAATTCCAGCACATTGGGTCAAAGTGGGTGGGCCACTTGAGTCCAGGAGTTAAAGATCAGCCTGGCCAACATGGTGAAACCCCGTCTGTACTAAAAATACAAAAATTAGCCAAGCATGGTGGTACATACCTGTAGTCCCAGCTACCTGGGTGGCTGAGGCATGACACAGAAGGCAGAGGTTGCAGTGAGATGAAATTGCACCACTGCACTCCAGCCTGGGTGACAGAGTGAGACTCTGTATCCAG
Organism: Cacajao melanocephalus; assembly: GCA_963573385.1. Lineage (NCBI taxonomy): Eukaryota > Metazoa > Chordata > Mammalia > Primates > Pitheciidae > Cacajao > Cacajao melanocephalus. Next base: position 4,005 of record CAUYLG010020486.1, read on the forward strand.
TCAAGTATTTATTCAGGTCTATGTTGTTCAGACAATAATAATAAACCCATTCTATCGCTCCAAAGAGCAAAACTTTCTGAGACTGTGGGGAGGCATGGCTCATTGATGGTGTCAGAACAAAATAAATTCATCTATTGGGTGTAGAATACAGACTTGTGATGTTACTGCTTTCCCTATGGGAGAGAGATGAGTCCCAAAGATGGTTTACCAGCATGAAGGCACCAGGACCTAAAACAAGACCTGACATAAGGCTCCTAGGTGTGACCAGAGGGATGCTAGATGAAGCTACTTGCCCAAATAATAACAGCAGCAGCAATAATAACAACAATAATTATGCTCATTTAATTATTATTATGTAGACAAGCACTGCTCCAATTCCTTTACAAGTTTAAACTAATGTTATCATTTAATTAATTACCTGAACACCTATCACATTGCCATTTTAGCCTCCTTCGAGTTCTGAGAAAATGTCAATGTCTAAGAACACCTCTCTTAGAAGACGGTTCCTCTAATTACCACCATTTGCCTGCCTACTGTGTGTTAGGAATTGTGCTTCATGTTTTACATATGGACCCAATATCACACCTTAGTCTCCTTCAACTTCCCAAAAACCTATGTCAAAATTATCTTCATTTCACAGAATAGCAAACCTTGGCTGAGAAAGGTGAAGTCACTTACCCTGGTCTCTAGTTTATAAGAAAAAAACAGATAATTTAATATCCAGAATGGTGTATACTTAAATGTATGCTATTTCCTCCCTAGCATGGAGAAGTTAATGAAAGAAGGACATGGTGTCTAAGGAGTCTCATTTTAAACAGGGGCTAATTTGTAAGTCAGTTACATAGAAGAAAATTGCTTGTAACCTAAATTACTCATTAAAATCAATTAAATAGTTGTCTCAGATAAGTAGTGTGGCTATGCTACATAACCACTTCCTCCCCTTCCCTGACAACAAATGTCATAACGACTTAAAACAACAACAGCAACAATAATTTTGTTTGCTTATGATTCCACAATTTGGTCAGGGCTCAGGGGAAAGCTAATATCTGGTGTTAGCTGGGCTCAGCTGAGTGGCTCTTTGCTTACCCAGGATAGTGGGTGTCATGCATGTAACTGCATTTAACTGAGGCTTAGCTGGGGTGTCTTGGTGCTCTTCTACATAGTGTGTCTCTTCAGGCAGTCTATCACAATTCAGTGACTTAACCTAAGATTTTTTACATGATGGCTGAATTAGAGGTTAAAATTGGAAGTTACAAAACCTTCTAAGACCTTTGCTTAGTAGACCAAGAGCATCATTTTAACAGCACTCTATTTGTCCAAGCAAGTTATAAGGCCATCTTAGATCAATGGAAGGGGAAATATACTCCATCTCTCAATGGAAGAAGGGGTATGTATGTACACAAGAGAGACGTTCTTGTTGGTCATCTTTGAAAAGAGTCTACCATAGTATATCCCCTGGCAACAACATTTCATATATTTCCCACATGCAAAATACATGCACTCCTCAATTCTCATTTTATTATGGCAACAGCTGAAATTTCAAATCTCATCATCTGCATCAAGTTTGAAAGTATATGAGACTTCTTGATGCAATTTTTATTTAGATATTTGTAAACTAAAAAGACAAATTTTCTGCCCTAAAACACCACACACAGTGGTGTGAAATGGATTGGATAACTTCATTAGATGCTCTCATTTAAAAAGCGGTAAAATGTAGTGATGGCAGCAAAATGGTAGATGGAAAAGTTCAGAGTCTTCGTTCCTCCATGGAAACTTCAGAAAACAACCAGAAACTGGCTGCACTAATCTTATAGGAGCTCTGGAATAAAGGAAAAGTCTACAGCAACCAAGCAAGTATTCAATAAAGAAAAAGCCACATTCGAATTGGTAGAACATTTCATGGCATTTTTATTCACTTCTGCCCCAGCCCCTCTCTGGTATGGCATGGTCTTGGTCATGAGGAGACTATAGCCCAATTGAACCAGAGAGAGAAGAGCAGACCATATTTTCAAAGTTCTAGCCTTTCTGGGGTCTACCTGAAGAAACCAGTCTCTGTCTTGCCTAACTCAGATCTCAGGTGGGAAAAACCAGCAGCTACTGCTTGTGAAATCCACTAGATGACTATTAACCCACAGGTACCTGAGGCCAGAGATTATGGGTGGAGACAAACAATAGACCATCTAAGGGCCCAAGGAGAAAGTGAGATGAGACTCTCAGGGAAATTAAGACATTCAAAAGCAGCTGTGTTTACAGGGGAATTGAGAAAGCCAGACATAAACCCAGGCAAAATACATTCTCAGAAAAGACCTGAGAAGACTCCAAGGTCTCACCTTAAGCTGATCCTTAGGCCTAGAGCATGATGACTACTTCTGTCTGCAAAGACAGCAAAGAGTGCCTGTGTTTTCAAATGCCCAATTTCCATCAAAAAATCACACGGCATATTTTAAAAAGAAAGTAAAACATGGCATATGCAAAGGAACAAAATTCTCAGAAGGAGAAGATAGAAAGGGACAGAGTGATTATTTGAAGAAGTAATGGCCTAAAAATCCTAAATTTGATTAACTATATTAATCTATACATCCAAGAAATTCAACAAGCTACAAGTAGGATAAATTTAAATTGGCAGAAATAATTCCATTTCAAGCACAACATTGGACTTTAAAACAGCTGTCTTAAATATGCTCAAAAAGGTCATGGAAAACACAGACAAATAACTAAGTAAAATTAGTAAAAGAACACAAGAAAAGAGAATATCAATAAGAGATACAAATTTAAAAATTCTGGAGCTGAAAAAAGCAATAACTAAATTGTAGTAACCACTACAGGAATTCAGCAGATTGAGCAAGCAGAAAAATTGGTGAACATGTAGCCAGGAAAATTGAAATAATCTAGTCTGAGGGGATAAAAGGAAAAAGAGTAGAGTAAAGTGAACAGATCCTAAGGGATATGTGAGACTCCATCCAGTAGAACAACGTATGCATTATAGGAGTCTCAGAAGGATAGGATAGAGAGAAGCAGAGAGATTATTTGAAAAAATAATGGTCAAAAACTTTCTAAATTTGTAAGCACATTAATTCTTGTAAGGTCCAAGAAGCTCAACAAGCTACAAGTAGGATAAATTCAAAATAACCTATACTGAGACACTTTGTGATAAAACTGCTGGAAGACAAAGAGAGAATCTTAAAAGCAGCAAGAGAGAATGGGTTTGACAGATACAAGGGATCCTCTAATATTATCAGCCAATTTGTCAGCAGAAACCTTGCTGGCCAGAAGGCAGTGGGATGATATATTTAAAATGCTGAAAGAAAAAAAAATGGTAATCAAAAATTCTACATCTAACAAAACTGTCCCTCAAAAATGATGGAGAAATTAAGATATTTCTAGATACACAAAAGCTGAATGTGTTCATTACCACTCAATCTGTCCTTTAAGAAATGTGAAAAGAAGTCCATTTTGAAATAAAAGGATGCTAGGCAGTAACTCAATCACATGAAGATATAAAGATCTTTATTTGAGGTAAATACATGGGCAAATAAAAAAACAGTATTATTGTAATTTTAGTTTCTAACATCACCTTTTATATTCTACAGAATTTAAGAGACAAATTCAAAAAAGAGAGGTAAGTCTCTGTTAGTGAATACACAATATGTGGAGTATGTTAGCTGGTTTGTGCTGCTATAAAGGAACATCTAGGCTGGATAATTTACAAAGAAAATAAGCTTATTTGGCTCACAGTCCTGCAGGTTGTACAAGCATGGCACAATACCTGCTTAGCTTCTGGTGAGGCCTCAGGAAGCTTTTACTCATGGCAGAATGTGGAAGGGGAACAAGCATGTCACATGGCAAGAGAGAGAGCAAGAGAGTTGCCAGACTCTTTTAAACAATCAGCTCTTGTATAAACTAATAGAGCAAAAACTCACTTATTACCATGGGGAGGGCACCAAGCGATTCATGAGGGATCCATCCCCATGACTCAAAAACCTCCCACTAGGCCCCACCTCCAACACTGGGATCAAATTTCAACATGAGATTCGAAGGGGACAAAAATCCAAACTATATCATAGAGTTACAATTGTGATATCAATAATACAATGGAGAGAGGAGCTCCATAGAAGTAGAGGTTTCATATGCAACTGAAGTTAAGTTGGTATCAATTCAAATTAGGTTGTTATGATTTTAGAATGTTATATATGATCACTGTCACAACCACAAAGATAATATCTACAGCGCATACACAAGGGAAAATAAGAAGATAATAAAAATGTGAAACTACAGAAATGAACTAAACACAAAAGAATGTGGTATTGGAGGGAATGAAGGACAAAAAGTCATAAGACACCAAAAACAAATAATAAAAAAAATAGAGAGAACTTCATTCTCAGTAATTACTCTAAATACAAATGGATTAAACTTGCAAATTAAAATAATATATTGGCAGAATGAATTTTTAAAAACATGATCTGACTAGATAACCTCTATAAGAGATTCACATTAATTCTAAAGACATTTATAGGTTGAAAGTGAAAGACTGGAAAAAGATATTCTATGTATACAGTAACCAAAAGAGAACTGGGATGGCTATACCAATATTAGATCATTAAACTTCAAGTCAAAAACTGTTAAATAGACAAAAAACCTGTTATATGAGAAAAGGGTTAACACAGCAAAAAAATACAATTATAAACATATATGCAGCAAACATCAAAGCTTCAAAATACATGAAGCCAACATTGGCAGAACTGAAGGGAGACAAAGACAGTTGTACAATAATAGTTGGAGTCTTCAATACCACAGTTTCTATAATGGATAGAATAACTGGAGCAAAGATCAATAAGAAAATGGAGGATGCAATAACACTATCAATCAATTGGATCTATCAGGTATATACAGAACACTACACCCAACAACAGCAGAACATACATTTTTCTCAAGTGTACATTGAATATTCTCCAGGGTAGACAATAAATTATACCACAAAGCAGTCTTACTCAACTTAAAAATGTTTTAACAATGCAAAGTACCTTTTATGATCACAATAGAATGAAACTAGAAATGAAGAATGAATAACAGAAGAAAATTCACAAATATGTGGATATTAAGCAATACACTCTTAAACAACCAGTAGGTACAAGAAGAAATAACAAGAAAAATTAGAAAATATCTAAGATAAATGAAAACAAAACCCAAACATAACAGAATTTATTGAATGCAGCAAAAGCCATGCTAAAATAAAAACTTCTAGCTCTAAATACACTAAAGATGAAGAAAGATCTGAAATCAACAACTCAACTTTACAAATTAAGGGAATAGAAAATGAAGAGTGAACAAAACCCAAAACTAGCAAAAGAAGATTAGAGCAAAGATAAACAAAACAGAGAATGGAAAAATAATAAAGAAAATTAACAAAACCAACTATAGTTTCTTTGAAAAGATCACCACAATTGACAAAAATCTTAGCTAGGTTGACCAAGTTTAAAAAAAAAGAGAATATTCCAATTACTAAAATCAGAAATGAAAGTGGGGACATTACTATTAATGTTGCAGAATAAAAAGTATTATAAAGGGATACTATGAACAATTATAAACAAATAAATTGTTTAACCTAGCTGAAATGAACAAATTCCTAAAAATATGCAACCTACCAAGTCTAAATTATGAAAAAATAGAACATCTGAATAGGCCTAGCTACTAAGATTTAACCAGTAATCAAAAGTTAAGGAACCAAAATTAATAATCAGACTTCACTGAATTCTACCACACGTTTAAAGAAGGATTAACATCAATCTTTCTCAACCTCTCAAAAATTGAAAAGGAAGGTTGGGTGGGCGTGGTGGCTCATGCCTGTAATTTCAGCACTTTGGGAGGCTGAGGCGGGTGGAACATCCGATGTCAGGAGTTTGAGACAGGCTGACCAATATAGTGAAACCCCATCTCTACTAAAAATACAAAAATTAGCTGGGTGTGGTGGTGCACATCTGTAGTCCCAGCTACTCAGGAGGCTGAGACAGCAAAATTGCTTGAAGCCTGGGAGGTGGAGGTTGCAATGAGCAGAGATCATGCCACTGTACTCTAGGCTGGGCAACAGACCAAGACTTCATTAAAAAAAAAAAAAAATGAAAATGAGAGAACACTTCCTAACTTATTTTTTGAGGTCAGCATTACTCTGATACCAAAGTCAGACAAAGAACTGAGTTCAGCAGCATGGTAAAAATGTTATGTACCCACGACTAAGTGAGATTTATTCCTGGATTGCAGGTATGGTTCAACATATATAAATCAATCACTATAATACACCACATTAACAGAATGAAGAAAAAACATACATGATCATCTCAATTGATACAAAAAACTATTTGACAGAATTCAACACCATCTCAGAATAAAAATACTGTAGAAACTAGGAGAAAACTACCTTAACCTAAAAAAGGCTGTGTATGAAAAGTACATAGCAAATACCATACGCAATGGTGAAAGGCTGAAAGCTCTTCTCAGAAGATTAGGAAAACAATAAGTATGCCCACATTCGCCACTTTTATTCAATATCATATTGGAAGTTAGAGTCAGAGCAAGTAGGCAAGAAAAATAATTAAAAGACACCCAAATTAGAAAGGAAAAAATCAAATTATCTCTGTTTGCAGATGACATGATCTTATTTGTAGAAAACTCAAACCATCCATGCAAAAATTTCTCAGGATGAATAAATTCATCAAAGTTTCAGAATATATATATACATAAAATCAGTTGTGTACACTAATATAAAACAATTCAAAAAAGGAAACTCAATTCCATTTACAGGAGCATCAAAAAGAAAAAAAAACTTTGATATGAACTTAACTAAGGAGATGAAAGACCTGTATACTGAAAATTAAAAAAAAGAATGTCTGAAAGAAATTAAAGAAGACCTGACTAAATGGAAAAAACATCCTATTTTTCACATTGAAAGACTTATTCTTGTTAAATGAAAAATACTACCAAAGTGATCTACATGTTTAACATTATCTCTGTCAAAAATCACAGTGTTTTACAAAAATATTTTTAAAAGTTCTAAAATCTACAGAAGTCTTTCAAACTTCTTGAAAAAAAAAAAACGAAGTTGAAAGATTCACACTTCCTGATTTCAAAACTTAGTACAAAGCTACAATAATCAAAACAATGTGGTACTGCCAGACAGACATAGAAACCAATTAGATAAGATAGAAAGACAAGAAATAAACTCTTGCATATATACTCAAATGATTTTTGAAAAAGGTGCCATTACCAGCCAATGAAGAAAGACAGATTTTTGTTTGTTTGTTTGATGTTTTCTAACAAAGAATGTTGGGAAAACTGGATATCCCCATGAAAAACAATGAAGTTGGAGCCCTACCTTATGCCACATACAAAAATTAACTTGAAATGGATCAAAGACAGAAATGTAAGAGTCAAAACTACAAAACACTTAGAAGAAAATATAGGGAGAAAAGTTCATAGCTTTGGATTTAACAATAATTTTTTGGACATGACACCAAAAGCAGAGGCAACAAAAGAACGAAAGAAAAAAGAGATAAATTTGACACATTAAAATACACTATCCATAGAGTAAAAGGGAACCCACAGAACCAGAGAAAATGTTTTCAAATTATATATCTAATAAGAGATTAATATTCAGAACATATAAAGAACTATTACAATTCAACAACAACAAAAAAAACCACCCAATTAAAAATGGACACAGGACTTGAATAGACAGTTTTCCAAAGAAGATATGCAAATAACCACAAAGCACATAAAAAGATCTTCCACATCACTCATCATTTGGGAAATGCCAACCAAAAGCACAAAGAGATACTACTTCATTAGGATGGTTATTTTTAAAACAAAAGCAGACACAGAAAACAAGTGTTGGTGAGAAGGTAGAGAAACTGATATCCTTGTTCATTGCTGGTGGGAATGTAAAATTGCTTGCTTGCTGTGGAAAATAGTATTGCAGTTTCTCAACAAATTAAACATGAAATTAACATATGATTCAACAATTTCACTTCAAGATATATAACCAAAATAATTGTAAAGCAAGAACTCAAATATGTGTACACCAATGTTTATAAAAACATTATTCAACAGCCAAAAGTGGAAATAATCAAAATGCCCAATAATAGACCAAAAAATAAAACATAGTGTGTACATATAATGGAATCATATCCAATATTAAAAAGGTATAAATTCTGTTACATGCAGCAAGATGAATGGACCTTTACAATATCACACTAAGTGAAATAAGCCTAACACAAAAGGACAAATATAGTATGCCTCCAGTTATATGAGGTACCTAGAACAGTCAAGTTCGTAGGGACAGAAAGCTGAATCATGGTTATCAAAGGTTGGGGTCAAGGGGACATGGAGAGTTATCATATAGTGGGTGCAGAATTTCAATTTGGAGTAAGAAAGCTCTGGAATGAATAGTAATGATGGCTGCAAGACAACGTGAACATAATCAATGCCACTGAATTGTACACTTAAAAATCACTAAATGGCAAATTTTATATGTATTTTACCACAATTATATGTATGAAGGGCATATAGCAGTTTCTGCCTAATAATTTTGAAATCCACTGGGCACATGTCAGTTCCCCAACTCGAAGCAGGGTATATCCTTTGATTAGTACCAGTTCTGTTCCCTGTGATCAGTTCCCTAATTACTCTGAGCTCTTAGATGAATCCTTATAAGAAATAGCCCGTATTTACAGCAGAATAGCTCTTTTAGCCTGCTTGTAGAAAATCAGAAGTCCAAAAGCTTCTTTTTTTAAAAAACTGCTCTGTCCCCTTTAGTCCATGCTGGTGATATTTTTACAAATACAATCCTCTTAAAGACTTTGTGGATTTTCTATGAATCTGATTGAGTTTATCCCATGCCTCAAAACCACTTCCAAATTCATTGAGACTTATTTCTGCTGAGAGAATTTACCTTAAGATTCTTAAAAGCTTTTTTGTTTAGCTGAGTGGTCTACCAAGTACCACTTTAAAACTTTATGACGTCTAAACAATGAGTCTTTCAGCCACATTCTTATTTCATTTTAACCCTGAGGCTACTCTTACTAACAATACTATAGATTTGTTTTTTTCCATGAGATTATTTATTCTTTGGAAACTTTTTTTTTGACATCTGGAAAATGTGGCCTGAATTCTCTATGTTTCTTCTAAATTCTGCTTAAAAACCAAACAGTTCATTTTTAGCTCAATTTTCTCTTGCAGCACTTCATTATATGCTTCTAAAAATCCTTGATAATATTTTTAGCAGTTTGCTTGGAAGTATTCTTAGCTAGATCCACAAGTTTACTAGGTAATTTTTCTTTTTCCAAGTTATCCCAGATGGCAGTCTTGCTAATTACTCTGACACTACATAACATTGTTCCCTCTTTTTTCCAGTGTTCAATAGCAATCCTGGCACTAAATGTTCACCATTTTTCCTAGCATTTATACACTGCCTTTTTTGCTGTTTTTCCATCATCTCCTTGCTGCCTTCATAGCCACCTCCTGAAATTCAATCCCAAAGCCAATACCACAGGTTTGAAATTTTTGTAATGACAACGCATCCTTTTAGGACAAACCCCTGTTTTAATTATGTATCGTTGACAAAGTACCTTCAAAACTCAGTTTCTTGAAACAATAATGTTTTAGTATTGCTCATAATTATGTGGGTTGGCTAGGCTCAGCTAGGTGGTTCTGAGCTGAGGTTACCCATGCAGCTGCATTCAGCTTGGCTAGAACAACAAATTAGGCCTCTCTCACATGTCTGGCATTTGATGTTGGCAATCACCTGGGTGCCTCATTCCTCTCCCATGTGGCCTTTCTTTTCCAGTAGTCTAAATAAGTATTTTTATAGTATGATGTCTGCATTCCAAAAGAGCAAAAGTAAGAAGCTTCCAGGTCTTTTTTTTTTTCTTGAGATGGAGTCTTGCTCTGTTGCCCAGGCTGAAGTGCAATTGTGTGATCTCAGCTTACTGCAACCTCCACCTCCTGGGTTCAAGTGATTCTCCTGCCTCAGCCTCCTGAGTAGCTGGGATTACAGACATGGACCACCATGACCTGCTAATGTTTGCATTTTTAGTAGAGACAGGGTTTCACCATGTTGGTCAGGCTGGTCTCAAACCTCTGACCTGGTGATCTGCCAACCTCGGCCTCCTGAAGTGCTGGGATTACAGACATGAGCCACCACACCCAGCTGCTTCCAGGTCTTTAAGAACTAGAACTGAAATCAGCACTTCTGCTACATTCCATCCCTCAAAACTAGTCACAGAGCCAGTGAAGTTTCAGTGAAAGGACAAATCATAATCTAATAAAAATAATGTCTATTACATCAAATATAGGATATAACTTTATTTATATAAAATAATGACACAATTTTTGCCACTTGTTTATTTTATAAGCTTATTGAAAGAGATCTTTTAGACATAGCTAGCAAGATTTTTATCAGCTATCACTATTACAAACAGAAAAAAACTTGCAATAAATTATTCAAGGCATTTTCAAAATTTCTTCATATTCACAGTCTGATTTCAGAGTCAACATTTATGTTTATCTCACAATATCATCCTCTATACCATAAAGTGCATCGATGAGGCAACATTTCTTAAGAGAACATTCCACTATTCTATCTGGAATTTTTCTTCATGCTGCTAACATGCATTCTTCAAGTTTTGATGCTGTTATTTTCTTAGTTGAATGAGAGGCAGCATGAACCAGTCACATCATTCCTTTGTTGCATTGAGTTTCCTTTGGGGCAACAAGGCAATTCCTCTTGCCTGGAGTTGCACTGCATGGCCTATTTTAGACAATCTTTTGCAGATATCTCGGGATAGAATTTTCCACAGCTTCATCTGTTTGGGGATCCCTTCCTTTCTCAGGACCTAGGAGTTGGTCTTTATTTTGCAAGAAAATGTGGGATTACGGCAATTTCACAGTTATGAATATTCACTTTACAGAAAATCAGTTTTGTCCCACCACTTTGTTTCTGTGCCTTCTGCCTTTATTGTAACTCTTTGCATCAATGTCAAGTCAGAGTGTAATCTTTTAAAATATATTTAAAATGACAATTAAGCTCAACAGATATAATGCCAAGGGCAAACTTAACTCAACTGAAGTGATAATAATATGAGTAGTAATAACCAAGTTCATGCCTGTGCAGTTAATGCCAACTACGCCTTGAATGCTGCCTGGCTCTCAGTGTCAAATGCCACAGATTGTAATGTGCACCTCAATTTTAGAGATGTTAAAATGTAAAAATATGTATGTAATATTCATTGAGTTTCTTCTGGGTATCCAGTGGTGAGCTAGGGGCTGTCTGATTGCTGTATTTTAAAGATCTAAATATAGTGCTTGTCCTGAGGGGATGTAACAAGAAAAGTTCCCCATATGAAATAGATAACCATGATAAATGGCACAGAATACATTTTAAAGTAAATGGTACAATTAGTAACAGCTATAGAAATGACAGGGCATGTCAGAACTGAAAAGGATGTGAATGGCAGAGCCCATTCATAATGACTTTACATTGTGTTGACTCTTCATATCTTTTCCTTATTTTCTATTTTTTGTATTTTTCTTATTCATATATAAAAACGTTCATATATTCAAGATATTGATACTTTGTGGGTTGTAAGTCTTTGAAATACCTTGTTCTTGTTGGTGGTATGTTTTATAAATTTGTTTAGAAGTCTTTGACCTTATAGCAGTTTGAATCTATATGGTAATAAAAATGTATCCATGTTTTCCTCTATGATGCATAATTTTTGTTTTATTTTTTAAGTACTTTACTGCTGGATATTTTTCCATATCTTCTAATTTTTAAATTGTGGCTTTTCACATTTATCTTTTTGATATATCTGGGATTTATTTTTGTGTATGGTGTGAGATAGAAATTTAATTTTTTCATATGGAATGATCAATTATCTCAGGATAGTTTTCCAAAAAGTTTACCCTTCTTCACAACATCCCTGATTTGTAGGTGCCTTCAGTTGGAGTGCATAAAACTTAGACTTCTCGAAAAGTAGAATTCTCCCTTGAGAATGTAAAATAATAATCAAATTATATTATGTAAGGGCTGAAATAGAAGGGGGATATACTTTAATGGGTACTTTCTTTACCTTTTGATGTTAGAGATAAATTCTGAATAAAACTATGGGCCTCTCTCTAAAAGGAAAAAAAAATGCACAAACACATTTAAAATGCTGCATGACATTTCAAGTGTTCCCAGACCACTTGAAGCCTATGCATAAATACCTCCTTCTCAATTTAGAATGGGGAAAGTGGGAGGATGGTGTTATCTTACCCCAAAATTCAGATACTGTATGACAGAGCCTGAAGGAGAATCCAGGAATCCTATGCCTCTTTCCAGTATCATTCCACATGTATACTTAACAGTAGATCACTAATGTAGAATGAAGAAATATCACAGATTTGTGATCATGCACTGAAAAGAATCAAATAATTGATGCCAAAACATCCAAAATAGTATCATGAGCTTAATTTTTTATCTGAATCTAACGGTTAATTGTAAATTAAACATGGAATTGTGTAGTTATAAAGAACAGGTTGAATTTGAGAGAAGGAATTTAACTTTGATTTGTTAAGTTCTGTTACCCACTTAGCCAGAAGGCCTCTTATAGCAGATTATTTCTCAGTTGATTTATGGCTTTGGCACCCTATAAATAATCATTGGAAGGCCTAATTTGTTTGTTATATGCAAATTATCTAGGTGAGCTTATTAAAGATAAGGTTGGACTGGTATCAAATGTAATTCAAGACAAGTCAAGAAAGATTAAGGTGTTTTGTGACTGATTGAGTAGGAAGTTGAAAGTCAGCAACAAGACAGATTGATGTGTTGGGCAGGACATTTTGAATCAAGAGCTATTACATGTAATATAGAAAACTCAGTTAATAAACTAACCAAGAAAATAATGATTTGACTTTGGAGGGACAAAATAATAGGAACTTAGTCAAGGAAATTAGAGAAATTTGGGGTTAAACGCATTTTTCTTTCCAAGATAATACAAGTTAAAAGCTATGGAAATGAACCCAGTTAGTGATTAAAGACCAACAACTATGCCAGATTTGCTGGTGGTTTTGGTGATAGTGATCCAGGTATTTCTTTAGCCTCATCACTCTGGGGAAAAAAGTCAAAACACTCAGTTCTTGGTTGAGCCCAAGCTGCCCAATCTGTGGAGCTCTAGCTCCCACCCAAGCTAGTTTGATGTGAGGCTGTATCCTAAGACTCTTGGACTCCATAACCCCTGAAGTAGTTCCTAATTATTCCAGTGAACCTGAGTAACTGAAAAAATTATGCAGGGAGGTAGTTTTGCGGACTTGACAACGTGGCTTCTCTGAACTAGTCATGAGGCTTGCTCTTGGGCAAGTAGTCTCTACACGTTTTATAAAACTGGTAGGCTTATATGTCTTTTCCTCTCATGAAAACAAATTACATTACACCATCTTTGTGGTTCATTGCTTATTTTATTTGTTTTTTATTCCTAGTATTCTACCCTATCAGGAAGTGAATTTCAGTCCCACCTTCTTTTCCTCCCTCAATCCTCTTTGCTCTCCAGCCCTATGCCTTTCACTTTTCTCCTGCCTTTTCAGAAATTATTTCCCCTACCTACTTTTCCCACCATCACTTTAGAGTCTTCTTGCTCCACAGGATCACTGGAAAATTCTGCTCCAGTGTTTTACTTTGAGGCCTTCGTTACACATTGGTGGTCATAGCAGTACTAAAAGTGGCCATGGTGATGTAGTAGTAATAGCCATAGTATTTGCTATTTTTGTAGATAGGTAACGGGAATAACATCATGCTCTTACGTCAAGCTTTTAGCAAACCTTCCCATTGCCATCCCTTCAATCCTCCCAAAAATTAGTCTCACAAGTCTTTGGAATTTTGGTCATTAATTAACAAAGTACCACTTATTGAGAACTAAGTCACGGAAATGCAAACTATGACCACCATCCCTAAAGAGCTTGCAGAGCTAATTGAAAAGTCACTTGACTATAAGCTAAATAAGTGAACAGACTTCAGTGCTGTAAAATTTTAGAGAAAATAGAGACATTGCCCTGGGGTGGTCAGAGGAGGCCTCTAGAAGGTGACAGAGCTTGGCTAAGCATTGACAATTGGATTGGGCATTCCTGATAAGAGGGACACAGTGAGAAAGGGCATGAATGTGGGGGGAATAAATGAAGCAGAAAGATAAAACAAGGATCCAATCCATCATAAGAGGAAATTATAAAAGGTATGATATGACAATGAATTCTTTTATAATGAAGCCGATATCTTACATAAAGAAAAAACTATGTATGTATACACATATATCATTTGAGTCAACAACTCAGTAGTACAGGAAATGCTATTTGAGACTCAGAATAATTTTTCAATTCAGGGACTCAAGTATTTCTTTGTTTCTGGAAAAATTACACAACCCACTGCAACCACTTGTTTTATCTTCCTAGAATTCCTATTATATCTTTCAACTTCTCTTCTCTACTTTGCGTCATTTTAGTTCTTTGTGGTGTATCTTAAGTAATTTCTTGGATCTGGCTTCAAATTCACTGTGTGTGTGTGTGTGTGTGTGTGTATGTGTATGTTAAAATATGTATGTATACATACATATATAGTCTACTCTTTATCCATTGAGACTTTTCAAATGTAAATTAGTTTTTATTTCTAGAATTTCTATTTAGTTTTTTGTTCAACTATGCTTTTCTTATGAAATCCCATTATTATGTTACAGATTTAATCCTTTATCTTTTTGAATATTTTAAACATTAATTTTAAAGGCCTTTTCTTCTTTTTCCATTGCCCATTAGTTTGGGCCATGATCCTTTTTTTCATTCATCAAATATACAAGAAGTCATACATTGGCTTTCCTTGTGTACTTTGAAATTCTCACCCATCAGTTCATCATCAACAAATATTATCTTCTAGGAGGGTGTTGTCTTAAGGACCCAGGCTCATGCTGATAGACCTATTGGATAGTTTCAATTTTGGTTTTCTCAGATAACCAAAGATTTACCATTTGGCCAGTTTTTACGTTTGTTTCTCAGTTCAGGGGCTTTTGAAACATTCAGTTAAACGGAGAATTAGATCCCCCATATTCCTATGAATGTATGCTTGAAAATTGAAGTTTTTGAGAGTTTCTGCAGCTAACCAGAACCCAGAATTGGAGAATAAATTTTAGGCAATTTCCTCAAGGCTAACAATATTGCCTTTTCCATCTTTCCTTGTTCATTCCATCCCTTCATGGTTCTTATTTTCAGGCACCATATTGGTGTGCCTTAAAACAACCACCACCATTTATCACCTTTCATGAATCTGTGGGTTGACTGGGCTTAGCTGGGTGGTTTTTCTGTTCTAACTAGTATCAGCTGGAGCTGTAGTCATCTGGAGACTTGATGGGTTAGTACTTCTGTGAGGGCCCACTCACTCGTCTGATGCTTTGGGCGGTATCATCTGGAAGTCTGGGCTCAGCTATGTGATTCTTTGTTTTGATGTGGTATTGGCAAGGGCTGCAGTTATCTGGAGGATTGACTAGGTTGGAACATTCTAGTAGGCTCACTTATTTAGCTGCAAGTCAGTGCTGTCTATCAGCTGAGAGTATAGTTGAGTCTGTGGATTAGAGTGTCTCAGTTTTTCTCTCTGTGATCTCACCATGTGGTTTGGACTTCTCACAGCGTGGCACCTGGGTTCCAAGAAGAGATGCTCTCAGTGGCAAAGATGGAAGCTGCAGACCCCTTAAAGCCCAGATCCAGAAGATGCACTGTAGAACTGTTGTCACATTCTTTTGGTCCAAACAGGCCAGTTGACTAGCCCAGACTTAAAGATAAGGGAAATAAATTCTATCTCTCTATGGCAAAAGTTGAAAAGTATTTGTAGTCATCTTTAAGATACCTCAGTTAACATAATAAAAACTCCCAAAATAGTTTCTTAAAGAAGATTTAAGATTTAAGGTTTGTTTTTCACTCTTAAATGATAGCTCCAAGGATGTGCTATCCAGAACTTGATTGCAGCTTTATAATGTCATTATCAACCCAGACTCCTGATTACAGGGTGGCTGCAAAAACTCCAGCCATTACAACCAAGTTTCAGGCAGAAACAAAGGGATAGAGCAGACAAGCAAAAGGGACCTAACAAGTAAGTCAGTCCTTTGAAGAACTTTTCTTGAAGATTCCCATGACTGCTGTTTATATCTCATTGGCCTTCTCATCTACAAAAGAGGCAAGAATACTAGCATCTAAAAGAAAGCATAGCATCACATCAGAGATGTTTGAAAATGTTTCCTTGTTTAACAGGTGGTGGATATGAGCTCGATGAAAGAAGGCAATGAATCCCAAACAAATCTATTTCAGTCTCTTTCCTTTCCATCCACCACCCTCTTGTTTGCACTTGGCAAGGATTCTCACTGTGGCATTGTGAGAGTGCATTTGTGGCAGGCTAATTTTGGTATTCTATTGAGACAGATGCATACAGCATCATGATAAAAAGGAACATGCTTTAGCCTGCAGGCTGCTGACAAGATGGTTGCAGGGTACTATTTAGAGAAGAATTTTAGTGCTCCTTATTAATAAAAGTCCATTTGTAAGCCTAATTACACCCTTGCCAAATAATAGAGTTGATTTTTGTGCCACTTCCTCTTCTGTTTAAACTGGAGATGTTCTTTATCAGCAGGTTTCAATTGTCAGCCAAGTTTGTGCTCAGGGCCCCTGCTGCACACTTTATAGAGTCCCCTCTTTTTAGGTCTGTTCTCCTGTCTCACCTCCTTTTCCTTCTAGGTTCAGTGACTACAGAAAATCAAGAATCCCCCTGAATAGAGAAACTCATTCCTATATAGGTAGTGCTCACTAATAACAGCCTTATCTTCCAGCCCTTTTGTGGAAATGTGGTCTTTAGAAGAGGACTGGTCAAAGCCATGCTTGACATCCCCCAGGACTGTCCTTCCATGATGATATTGGAGGCACCACACCCAGCCTATGAGGCAGAGCACTTCTTAGGGGCCCTTCTCACAGTCTACATGTACACAAAGTCCCCGCTGCCTGTATGCAAGGCCAGTCCCAAGCTGCAGAACACAGTGACTGCGTGGCATATTTAAAGAGGGCACTCCACATCTGCTCACTCTGCATTTTCTCTGTAGCTTGAGGCAGCAAACGACAGCCTGGGGGGCAGCCTGTTTTTGTAAATGAAGTTTCACTGGAACATGGTAGTGCTCATTTGTTTATGTATTGTCTATGACAGCTTTTGTACTACAATGGCAGAGTTGAGTTGTTTCAACAGGGACCAAGTAGCCCACAAAGCCTAAACTATTTGCCATGGACTATGTAAACAATTTGCTGTTTACAGGTTGCTGCTCTACAGTGTCCAAGATGAAATTGGTTATCTCTGAGGCTGCGGTTCTTAGGCAGAGGGGTGGGCAGTGACTGGAGACATAGAGCGATGACTGGAGCATTTTCAGTTGTCATGATTGTGGGGACGAGAGTGCTGCTACTGGCATCTAGTGGATAGCGGTCAGGGATGCTGTTAAATATCCTACGATGCACAAGCCAGATGCCAACAACAAAGAATTATCCAGTCCAAAATGCCGAGAGTGTAAAAGTTGAGAAATCTTTCTACATGAAAATGGGTATTCTAGAAGTCTGTCATTGTTTTTCATTCATTTTTTCTACAAATACGTATTGAATATGTACTACCTACCAGGCATGGTTATGAGATAGGTAGATTGTAAGCAGATAGATAGACAGATGATAGATATATAGATAGTCATTTAACCTACACAACAGATTACAAAATAGTACTATTATTATATCTATTTTATAGATGAGAAATCTGAAGCTCAGAGAGGTTAATTCACCTAAAATCATCTAATGAGTAGTAAAATGGGAATTTTACCTACTGCTTGCCAAGTACTCCTTACTTTAACAAAGAAGGATTTTAATGGAGGAAAAAGTGGCATTCTGAAGCTAGACAGATCTGCATTCAAATGCTGGTTTTCCATTTCCACGCATGTGAAATGGAGACAGTAAAACTTGCTCTGAAGGAGGCAAGATTGAATGAGACAGTGTGCTGAATGCACTCTATGACAGAGCTTGTAACAGTGGATGCAACAAAAATGTTGGTTTCTATTATTTTATTTTCAGTCCTTAATACGAATGTCCTTGGACATCTAAAAACCAACTCATCCAGCCAGCCACATTTGAGAATTATGAGTGCTGAAATAGAACCAAAAAGGAAATGTGCCATTTTCTCTACCAATACGTGAACTGACTTTCTCAATTATTTCAGTGCCACAGAGAAGGTGGCATCTTCCGTAAATGGCAGGACCCGTTCTGTAATCCAGGCTCTGGAGAGAGAGCCTATCCCATTCTGTCCAGCGCAGCTTCTCCCTGCAGAGCTGCTGGAGTTGGGATGACCCCCGGGAGTGACAGTCTGTCAGCCAGCAACACAGGACCTAATCGCCACGCCTGCGCACTTGCAACTGTCAGGAAGGTTTCTCCAGATGGGAGAACACAATTTCACATTTTCAGAGTTGAGGAATAAAAGCATAAGGCAGCTGGAGCTGGGGAGCCAACTGCACTCAGGCGGACTTCACAGCCCATCAACAGATAGGACTCTCTGTTTTTAACCAGTGGGCTTTGTCTTTTTTATTTTTCCTTTTGCCCAAAGACTTGACACTTGACAAAGTTAAGTTTATTGCATTGGCCATGTCATTTCTAGACAAATAAAACAGTTTTAGCTCTGAGACAATTAGCGAATTACAACATCACAACCTGAGCCTCAGGAAAGAACTCAACAGGTTCTTCTCCATTCAGCTCAACATAGCACCCAAGCCTTCTCCCTCCTCTTCTGGTCCCTTCGGTGTTCACCCACTCCATAACTGCCCAGTCTTCTTGTTCCCACCCTCCTTGTGCATTTGCTGAAATTCCGTTTGGCATCAGCATCATTGGCAGACAGAAATAAAGATGAAAAACTTACTCTCTAACCTTGGGAGATCCAGGTCCAAAAGGAGAGTCAAGGCTGTGGATAGACCATACAGTACTCTTTTTTGTGTATACAGATGTTAAATGATAACTATTCACATTGTCTCCAGTTCTGCTGTTTTCCGACTACAGCTGAGAGCACAGGCATAAAGCCAGCCCCCCGCCGACACTATAAAGAGATAAGCCACACTACCTATGAAGAACTTGCTGAAGGGCAGCCCCCAAAATTTCCATCAAATCCTACCTCACAATCCATCTAGAGAGGGCCCTAGGGAAGGATACAGAATTGACGGGAGAAAACTGGATAGAAGTATTGCTTTAGTGAAATCAGAGTGATTCCAACCGTTCTATATACAACTATGCCAAAAAGCATAGTTTTTTATACACATCTCAAGTGGGCAGAGGCACTGGCAGCAGCAGAGTTTACTACCTGCATAAACCAAAGCACATGGTTTATACAGACATGGAAACATACCTGAGCCAAACCATGACCTGAAGTGTGGATATTTGCATTCCAAATAAGTCTGTCTTATTTTGGAATTTCAAAAGCGGCGAGATATGCTCCCATGCCAAGAACCCCAGTGTAAAGCCTGCTATGGACCAGCCACCCACATATCAAAGCTTCCAAGTAGCCATCCCATTTGGAGGTGACCAAAACATCTCAGAGAAACAGACCTGCATGACAGCAGAGGAAAGGCAAACCAACCATTCATACAACACGTCTTGTGCTTAATTCACAAATCCAAAAGACCACTGAAGATAAGTAGATGTTTAAGGAAATCAGCAGTTCAGAAGAAAACATCTCTGTTTTGTGTTGCTCTGAAGGAATCGCTGAAACTGGGTAATTTATAAAGGAAAAGAGCTCACAATTCTGATGGCTGGAAAGTTCAAGATTGGGCGTCTGCATCTGATGAGGGCCTCAGGCTGCTTCCTCTCATGGCAAAAAGCAATGGGAAGCCAGCCAGCTGTGGAGAGATCATGTGGCAAGAGAGGAAGCCAAAAAGAGAAAGAGGGAGGAGGGAAAAGGCTCTTTTTAATAACTAGCTCTCCTGGGATCTAATAGAGTGAATACTCACTCAGCCCCGAGGAAGGGCATCAATCCATTCAAGAAGGATCTGGCTCCATGACACGAACACCTTCCAGTAGGCCCCATCTCCCACACTGGGAATCAAATTTCAATATAAGGTTTGGAGGAAGCAACCATCCAACCCATAACAAAGAAGAATCAGAGAATATCTGACTTCAGAGGAAGGGGAGATTTTAAGATTAATAATGAAAATATGCTCAGAGAAATTTAGGAATATACACATACATATATACATATACACATATATATATACATATATATACACACACACATATATATACACACACACATATATATACATATGTGTGTATATATATATATATATATGTATATATATAAAGAATAAATTACTACCAAAACGAGAGCAATAAGTAGATTTTAAAAGTCAGTATTCGGGCCAGGTGGGTGGCTCATGCCTGTAATCCCAGCACCTTGGAAGGCCAAGGTAGAGGATCACTTGAAGCCAGGTTCAAGATAATCCTGGACAACATAGCAAGACTCTATCTCTACTTTTTCAAAGCATTAGAAATTAAAAATATGATAGTCTAAAACAAATCCAGTGCATTAAAAGAGCTTATTAAGGAAATCTTCTAAAATGTTCAACAAAATAACAAAGAATTAGAAATATGAGATTTTTTCAAAGGAAGTAAGAAACATAGAGAATAAATCAGCAAATCAATAACTACCTAATAGAAATTCCAGGTAAAAAAGGAATAGAATACATGAAGAGGAGAAAATAGTCAACGAAAAATGGAAGAAAATTTTCCAGAGATTGGCAGATTGACAGGGCAGATTGACCACAACCTAGTAAGATTAATTTTTTAAAGGCCTTAATTGAATGCTTATGAATTTAAGAACACCAATGATAAAAATAATATCGTAGAAGCCATCAGAGACAAAAAAAAGCAGGTCACCTACCAAAGAAAATTTCAAATCATTTCAAATCCAATTGCTAGCAGTCTTCTCAGCAACAATACTGGATGCTGGAAGACAATGGTGCAATGCCTTCGATGTTCTGAAGGAAAATGATACTGAAACTAGAATTTTATACCTAGAAAATCCACAAAGAATGAAAATAAATATTCTCATTATATACATACAAGGCCATAATATATATGCAAGGTCATAAAGTTTACCTATCATACACTATGAAAAAGAATTATTAAAGGATGTAGTACTTCTGTAAATAAAAATGGAATCCAGAAAATAAGAAGTCAGTCAGGCATGGTGGCTCCCGCCTATAATCTTAGCACTCTGGAAGGCTGAGGCAGATGGATTATCTGAGGTCAGGAGCTCGAGACCAGCCAGGCCAACATGGCAAAACCTTGCCTCTACCCTAGAACCTAAAGTGTAGTAAACTATATTTTTTAAAATGAAATAAATAAATAAAGGAGAATAAATTGTAAAAATAAAATAAATTAGCCAGGTGTGGTGGCATATGCCCATAAATCCCAGCTACTCAGGAGGCTGAGGCAGGAGAACCTCTTGAACCCAGGAGGCAGAGGTTGCAGTGAGCAGAGATCATGCCACAACCCTCCAGCCTGGGCAACAGAGGGAGATTCCATCTGAAAAAAAGAGAAAAGAAAAAGAAATAAAATAAGAAGTCATGGACTCTAAGAAAGAAAGAGACTACTACAGAGTGCAATAAAGAAAAATACCAACTTGACATAAATTAGAACCAGCAGTTACAGAGTTCCAAAGAAAGTTTCTTCAAAGCAAATACATCCTGTTCAACAACTACTATGATCTAAGGAAAAGCTGAAAGATCCAAGTGCTTTTCTAAAAATGGTATAGCTTCTTTTCTCAAAAAGAAAAATAAGAAATGCAATTATAAGCCCCATTAAAAATGAAAAAAAAACACAAGAAAGTCGTGAATCAAAAGCAAAGCACACTAAAATATGCAGTAATTTAAGCAATTTATGGCTTATTAAAAAAACAAAATCCCATTGGCATTGGCACTTGGCACATTCTCTTACAAGCAGCACAAGTTTAATAACATAAAATTATATTTATTTTCTCCATGGGCCTAATCACACTATTTAGTTCTGTTGTAAATAATATTTATATATCATAATGACATAACTTCCATTTATTGATTTCTAGTATTTTGAATAAGCCTGTGGACAATGCACTTACAAAATTACATTACTTAATGTCAAAACTTGAATAATATAAAAATAATAATAAAGCTGATGCACAATTTACAAATCAGAGAAGTGAGAGAAAAAAAAGTCAAGTAATATAGAGGTTTAAATTTATTTCTAAATAATGATGAATTGAGAGATGATCTCTAAAGCAGATAAAACCAAAAATGGGGTTTCAGTATATTATTTAAAGTTATAAAGATCATCAATAAAACCCAAAATAATAATTTAGCCAACAAGTTCAAGGGAGACATAGAAAGGAAGGTAAAATTAGTATGCATAGGTGAGTTAAACTGAAATTTCCCAAACAAGGGTGTCTATAAATCAAGAGTTACTCATCTGTTATTTAGAATTAGGTGATAACCAAAGGAAAAATAAAAAGCTTCTAAGAAATGAGAGTGATCGTGACTTTTGTTGTTGTTGTTATTGTTGTGGTGGTGGTGGTGGTGGTTGAGATGGAGTCTTTCTCTGTTGCCCAGGCTGGAGTACAGTGACACAATCTTGGGTCACTGCAACCTCCACCTTCTGGGTTCAAGCGATTCTCCTACCTCAGCCTCCCAAGTAGCTGGGATTACAGGTGTGTGCCACCATGCCCAGCTAATTTTTGTATTTTTAGTAGAGATGGGGTTTCACCATATTGGCCAGGCTGGTCTCAAACTCCTGACCTCAGGTGATCTGCCCACTTCGGCCTCCTAAAGTTCTGGGATTACAGGCATGAGCCACCATGCCTGGCCCAAGAGGACCATTATTTTTTAAACCATTGTATCCTGTACTATTTCAATTATTCTTTTTCCTAGGTGTATTATTTTTATTATTTATAAAATAGGGAATGACAACAAAACAAGTATACTTCCTAAGAAACAAATTTGGAGACATTATGGATCAGGCAAAAGTCAGGTTACCTATCATAGCTTTTACACACATATTTAAAGTCCAATACATATTTAATTGAAATTGTATTAATCTGGCAACAAAATAAAATCCTGCTGAGCCAAGACCAGGACATCAAGTAGGTACAATGGCATAGCAAGAAACACCACCATGATTTGCAAAGTTATATAAAGGCTTTGTATTCATTCTATGAGTAGGTTTCAAAACATTGGCAGATAAGAAATTATGAACTCCAATGTTGGATTCAGATGACATAACTTAAGTACATAATATGCATCAGACTAAACATTATTCTTTGTTGCTGTCAATAGCAAGTACCTTAGTCCTAGTAACCTTTAATTGTTCTCTTTTACTGATCAGCTAACATCCAGATTTATAATAGGCATTTCATGCCTTCTACCATCTGACAGTACTCAACCCTGCTAAACTCATCGCCTACTACACACATTTCCAGCTGGAGGTAAAACTAAACCAAAGCAGCTGCCTCCACAAACTTGGGCAATAAAAAGACATAAATATGACCTTTTTTTTTTTTTTTTTGGTATTCTCCAGTGCCCAGATTGTGGTTTTTAAATACCACTTCCCACTAAGAGGAACCAGAGCTGCTTGGGGAAATGGCCAATTCCAGGTTTAGGGGTCAATTACGTAATATATGAACCAAGCACATCTTATCGTACACATTTCTTTTCTATTCCATGTGAAATCTTGGTTCCTGATAATATTGGCATAATTTATTTGCTTTACCTCATATGAAAATTAGTTTTCAAAAGTATAATACCAGTGCTGCTTCTAATATAAAAATACTAACTAGAATCAATTCTATTTATTCTTAGAATATGCAAGCTCAGTTAGAGAATTGTGTTCAATAGTCACCTGAAGTTAATTCTTCTCTTTGACGTCAGATACAGTTTGATTAATTTATTCCAATTTGTTTTCAGCTTTAAAGTTTGCTTTTTTTTCATTAGATTAAGATATTTACAAAGTTCAACTAACATCCAATCTGGATGTAGGAGTGACATCATCAAGGTGGAATAGAGGATTCCAGACCTTGCTCCATATCTTCACCCCAACAGAGAGATGAATTAGCAACAATCCACAGACAAAAACATCTTACTGAAAATGCCAAAATGTGGAACTAAGCCTGAGTCACCTCTGTATTCCATGGAACTGAATATGTATGAAAGTGTATAAGAAACAGTCTTGCGTGGACTGCATTGTCTTTCCCGGTCCCACAAGTCAGCATGGCACCACATAGGGAGGATTCTCCAGTGTCCCAGTCTCCACAGTTGGAAAAGAGAACCAGGAAGGTGAACATCCAGTTTCCCTAGAATTCCAAGATGCTTCCCAGAAAGCCCACTTCACCTCTTAAGGAGTATAAGTGAAACTGCATGGTTAGACCAAGTGGGATCAGGTGAAAACAAAGCAAGAAGGTGAAATCTGCAAAGATCCGCATGCAGATTTTGGTGAAAGCTCAGTGTATCTGTCAGCAATGGCACTCAATCAGAGGTACCAGCTAACAGCAGGCTAACCCTCAAAGCCAAGCTAGTTGCTCCCAGAAGAGGTGGGAAGTGCTGCCTGGCTTGAATCCCTAAACAGGTAGCCTCCAGGTCCAGCAATAGACCCTAACCCTGACCCCACCCAGGGAGTGAGATTACCACCACAGCAAATTTCAACAAGAAGTAGGCACTAGTTCTGCCACATCCTGAGTGTTAATCAGCACTTCTCTCACCCTCAAACTCCACTCTCAGATCCTGCCCAGAAAGGGAGATGATTCTCAACTGTGCACTTCTACTGAGCACAGCAGTTGGTCTGTTTAGCCTGATTCACTTAAGCTGGCGGTTCCTTCTGAAACTCTGTCCAGTTGCTGGACTCAAATATTAATAGCTTCTAATCAGAGAATACACCCTGTGGTCTAGCCATATCAGAGGTGATTTCAGTGCCCACACAGCAGCTGTCTGATAGAAAAGCTCAGCCTTATAGTAAAACTCAGCTAGTGGTCTTTTTCGATAGCAGAGCCTAAACAGCTGCTCCACCCAAATTCAGAGGAAAGGCCACAGCCCAGCCATCTAAACAACCTGAAAGTAAGCTCTACCTGCCCAAGGCTATTACCATCTGGCCCATCCAAAACTATAGGCTAGAATAACCAGTGAAAACCTATCTCTGCCAAGAAATTCCTGTAAAAGCCAGAAAACATGGTTGTCTCCACCAATATGTAAACACCAACACAAGGACACAAGCATTGCAAAGACTCAAGAAATCATGACACTTCCAAAAGACACTAAGAAATCTTCAATAACAAACCCTAAAGAAAGAGAGATCTATGAAATGTGAAGAAAAAAATTCAGAATAATTCTCTAAAAAGTTCAGTAAACTTCAAATATATATAAATTTTAAAAGCAAATAAAATTTGGAAAACAATACACAAACAATGCAAGAAGTTTGACAAAGAAATGGGAACAATTTTTTTTTAAAACCAAACAGAAATCCTAGAGATAAGGAATATAATGACTGAACTGAAAAATGCAGTAGAAGGCACAAAGAGCTGGCTTAATTAAGCTGAAGAAAGAATCAGTGAACTCAAAGACAAAACATTTGAAATTATCCAATCAGGGAAGCAAAAATTTAAAAAAAAGAATTTTAAAAAATGAAGAGAGCCTGTAGGAATTATGGAACACTATCAAGAGACATAGCCTATGCATAATGGGCATTCCAGAAAAAGAAGAGAAAAAGAGGCAGAAAGCATATTTAGAGAGAAATAATGGATGAAAACTTTTTTAATCTGAGGGAAAAAATCAAGGTCTATGTACAAGAAGTTCAGAGATTACCAGTTAAATTCAATCCAGAGAAGGACATTATATAGTAACTAAAAGGGTCAACTAATCGAGAGGATATAACAATTATAAATATATATGTACCTCATAGTGGAGCACCTAAATATAGAAAGCAAACATTCAAAGATCTAAAGGGAGAGATAAATTATAATGCAATAATGGTAGGGGAATTTAATACACCACTTTCAATACTGGACACATTATCCAGACAGAAAACTTATAAGAAAACATTGGACTTGAGCAACACTTTAGACCAAATGGGCCTAATAGACATATACACAACATTCCATCCAACAACAGAATGCACATTCTTCTCAAGTGCACAGGAAACATTTTCTAAGATACATATGTTACATCACAAGACAAATGTGAGCAAATTCAAGAAGACTGAAATAATATTAAGTATGTTTTCTCTGACCACATGGTGTAAAACTAGAACTGAATAACAGAAAGAATTTCAGAAAATTAACAAATACATGGAAGTTAAGCAACATGTTCCTGAATAATCAATAGGCCAGTGAAGAAATTAAAAGAGAAATTAAAAAATATCTTAAGACAAATGCAAATGAAAACAGCATATTAAAATTTATGGGATGCAGCAAAAGCAGTTATAAGATCCACATTTATAGCAATAAATGTCTATATAAAAAAAGTGAAAGTAAAAAACTTAACATTATACCTCAAGAAAAAAATAGAAAAAGGAGAACAAACTAAGCCCAATGTTAGGAGAAGGAAATCATAAAGATCAGATCGGAAATAAGTGAAATATGGACTAGCGAAACAATACAAAAGATCGAGAATGCTAGGAGTTGATTTTTTGAAAATGTAAGCAAAATCAACAGACCTTTAGCTAGACTAGCCAAAAAAAATGAAAAAGCTCAAATAAATAGAATCAGAAATGAAAGTAGAGACATTACAATTCACACCACAAAAATACAAAGGATCATAAAACTATTATGAACAACAGTATACCCCCAACATTGGATAACCTAGAAGAAATGGACAAATTCCTAATAACATATGATCTACCAAGGCTAAATACAAAAATATGGAAAATCTAAACAGACTAACAATGAGTGATGAATTTGAAAATGTTTCCCATTAAAAGTATTCATATGCCAAAAAAATGAAATCAACCTTTGTTTCATACCATATACAAAAATCAATTCAATACTGGGTGCAGTGGCTCACGCCTATAATCCCAGCACTTTGGGATGCCAAGTTGGGTGGATCATCTGAGGTTGGGAGTTCAAGACCAGCCTGACCAACATAAAGAAACCCTGTCTCTACTAATAATACAAAAACTAGCCAGGCATGGTGGTGCATGCCTGTAGTCCCAGCTACTCAGGAGGCTGAGGCATGAGAATCACTTGAACCCAGGAGGCAGAGGTTGCAGTTAGCCAAGACTGCACCATTGCACTCCAGCCTGGGGGACAAGAGAGAAATTCCATCTCAAAAACAAACAAAACAACAACAAAAGAATTCAAAATAAAGACTTAAACACAAAACCTAAAGCTGTATTTCTACTATAAGAAAACATATATGAAAAAGAAACATATAATGTTGGTCTGTACAATTTTTTTAAATCATTTGCAACAACGTGAATGGGATTGGAGAACATTATGCCAAGTAAAATAAGCAAAAAACAGAAAGATAAATGTCACATGTTCTTACTTGTATATGGAATCTAAAGCAATTGAACTCATAGAAGCAGAGAATAGAATGGTAGTTACAGAGGCTGGGAGGCAGAGTAGTGGGGAGATGATAATCAGAGGGCACAAAGCATCAGTTAGATAGGAGGAATAAGTTTAAAATATTTTTGAGATCTATTGCACAGCATTGTGAATATAGCTAATAATTGAGTACTGAATATTTCAATATTGCTAAGAGAATATATCTCAAATGTTCTCATCACAAAAAGTAAAATATCTGAGGTAATGGATAGGTTAATTCACTTAATTTAATAATTTCATGTTATATTTAAAAAGGCATAACATCGCTTTGTACCCCATAGATATATGCAACTATAATTTGTCAATATATAGCATTTGTAAAGACACAATAGGTCTTATTTCTCTCCCCACCACTTTTCTCCTCTATCTTGCCCCAAAGACAATCATTTTTCTTGGAGGTGGCTACTTTCCAGTTTTTCTTTTCAGAGTTTCTTATTTGATAGCTGGCATACTACTATTCTGCACATTGCTTTACTCACTTAAGACTATACCATGGAGTCGGCTGGTCCCGTCCCCACAAGGAGAACAGCAATTGGAAGTGCTGAGGACTGAGAGTTTCACAGTAAGCACAGCTGAACGGGGAAGGTCCAGCTGTGCGGGGAAGGGGCGTCCACCAAAGGAAAACTAAGAAACAGAAAAAACTTCATCACCGGGCGGAGAGATCCAAAATGGCTGATTAACAACA